>CM076576.1:788198162-788424532 GCA_034641835.2 Pinus albicaulis
TAGCTTTTAAGACATCATTTGTGTTCCCAAAGTGCTCAAGATATCTGTTTTGAAATTTTCTAGTAAACTTCCTATCTATGCTCTTGTTACTGCACTTGTTGTAGATTTGGAAGCTCTTGATGAAATATATCTCTTTCCACTCTTTGCTCTTCCCCTAGAGTATTTCTGACAAAGTTCAACAATTTCTTCAAATGGTAAATTGGAGATATCTCCTTTTCCCATCACATTAAGGATGTCTAAATATTCATCTTTTATACCCTTAATAAATATTGTATGGATGGTGTCAGGACTTAGAGAATGATGTTTGGATTTCTGTAAAATGTAAATAAATATTTCAAAATATTCTTCCAAACTTTCGTCTTATTTTTGTGTCATTCTAAAAATGTCTTCTTTTGAGTCTCTAGCCCTGCAGTAAGCTTGATACCTTTTAAGAAAAAAATTATTCATTTCATTCCAAGAAGCAATTGTATGTTCTCCTAAACCCATAAACCATTTCAAGGTTGCTTCTTTCAGAGTAGCAAGAAAAATTCGAAGCTTGTGTGTGTCATCCGTATATTCGTAAGTTCTACACAAGATATCAAACTCGAACATGAATGCATCAGGATCTTCTGTTGACATTCCATAGAAATTAGGCAATACAGAAGGTGGATTTTTTTTCATTTTTATTTTTTCTCCTAATATTTCTCTTGCATCTAATATTGGAAATTCAAATGTATTTTCTTGATCATTGTTATTTTGTTGCTCATTTCCTTGTATTCTTCTATTTTGATTTTTTCTTCTTTCTTCTTCTTCTATCCTTCTAAGTGATTCTTCTCTTCTGTCTTCCTTTGGCTTTCTTTCTTCCTCTCGTTTTGTTCTCCATTACATTTGTTGTCTTTCATATTCAAGCCTTTGTTCAGGATTCATGTTTAGCCTATTTGATCCTTCTCCTTCTTTAGCCATTTCTTGTTCAGAGATATGTAGTGTTTCAATATGAGGTTGATTTTTTATTTCTTCCACTACTTTGAATTGTTCAAGGACAGGTTTCTCTAGTTGTTCAACAACTGGTTTTCTTTTATCTTTTTGTTTCCCTAAGGAAGGAGGTTCTTTAGGTGATAGTTTTCTTTTTACCTCCAAGGCTAACAAGATTTGTCTGTCAACTAAAGTTAATCTTTGTCCTGATCTTTGTTTTTCCTCTAACTCTTCTATAGTAGGTCTTCCAGAAACTAGTGTTGTTAGTCCTGTGGATGAATGAGTTGTTTGGGGGTTTTGTTTCACAAATCTACCCTTCTGATCTCTATCTCTAGGCATAATAAAACATTAATTAAAATAAAAACTATGTTTTTGTTGTTTATATATATATTTTTTTCTTTTTATTTTCCTAATTGACTGTTTTGAAATATGTTTCCCTGAAAACGACACCAAAATGTTGGGCTGTTTAACAGGTAAACAAACACAAGTATTTATTATCAACCCAAACTAGTAGGACTTAAAAGCATCCCCAAAGTATATGGGTTTCAGCTATGATCAAGTTAGAATATTATTTATAAATGATTAAGGAAATGCATATTACAAATATAAATCTAACCAAAATAATTTCTAAATTCAATTATGTAATTAGTAGCAAAAGAATCTCCTAACATAAGAGATTTGTTTGTCCTTCTCTCAAAAAATTACTTCATGAATTAGAAATCAAAAACCACTAATTGAGAAATATATTAATATGCATGAAACAATAATTGAAGAGGCTCTTAACTAAAGAGATCCTAGTTTTCCTTCATCACAGATTCATTCATCAATAATATTATTGTTAGAAAACAGGAATTCATAAAAGCATTAAAAAGCATGAAAAGATGAATTCTAGTTTAAGATCTTAATCAGATAGAAAGAATGTTTAACTTAAACATTTTATTTCCCTTTCATATTCAGAATAAGAATGATAATTAGATTCATCAGTTCTCATAAAACATCAACATAAATTTAATCAACAAGTTAAGCATAAAACAAACTAGTTCAAAAACTGCAACTACAAATAACTAGGAAGTGCAATTAGCTCGGTTTGGGGGCCTTCCACCCTTGCTTCGCACACTGAAAGTGCTTTCAGCTACTAAAACTTCAGTCAATTAATCAACATATAACAACACCAAATTGAATAGAACAGATCTTCAATTAACTCTCCAAATTCTCAGAAATAATAATGTTAAGTCATACAATTTCTACATATCAATACCTTTAAATTCTGAGGCTTAAATAGATAAAATATACAAAAAAATAATCTAAAATGTCTCCTATATCCATGGCTATCCTTATATTATCCAATTAGGTTGAATTCATCCATCAAATCCATCAAAATCTGGAAAATCCCATAAAATAAGAAATTTGACCTAGTTCCTAGCGATCCTCCATAAAAACAGGTCATGTTTGACCACCTTTGACCGGGCCTATTAAAGCACAGTTTGACTTAACCAAAAAGTGTAAATTTAACCTTAGTTCCAAATATTTCTATAAATATATCCATCTCAAGCCCTAGTGTCCTGCAAATATGCAAACCATGAGGCCATTACTGGAATTTCTGATCTGGTCCAAAAATGCACTTAAAATTCAATTTTTATAAAAACTTCTAAGAATTGAAAAAATTAATTTAAATACCTATATATGAATTTATTGTTCAAAATAATGTGAATATGATGGTGTATAGATGGATATTATGGAAAATAAAGTGTATTTCATAAACAAAAAGAGATAAAAAACGAGGGCCAACAATTATGATGGCAAACAAGTATAAATAGGGCAGCTTGACACAATTTTAGGTAGATAAATTCAGGCAAGTACAAAACTATAGAAAAAGTGTGAGGATCACTTAGAAGGAATCCGTATAGCCAAAAAATGGAAGGGAGGTAGTGTGAGGTTTGTTTGGGACTATTTTAAGGTTATTCATCACTCATACGTTAAAGGAAATACGATTTTTTTTGTTGCAGCAGAGGTCGAGGCATTGCAGGAAGGTCAAAGCAAGAGGAGGTAAGGGTATATCGATATCCGAGTTTCCAAGGAGAAGATATCCCACTAAAGTGAATGGAATAAATTCATAAAAAGAGGGTCTTATTTGTATGTTAGGGTTTCTGAATTAGCATTTGTTGAAGCCTAGAAAATCTCTGCTTCAAACATCGGGGAAAACCACCCGGTCGGGACCTTAAGACAGCTCCTTTTCCGTTTGGTATGGTGGCTCCGACTGGATTTAAAGGACCAGTTTCCTTATAACTAAATGGATTGGTTTGGATGGGTGGAAATGGGACTAAATTAACTGAAATAAAACTATCTAATTTAAACTAAATACTGATAAAGAGATTCTAACACTAACCCGAGTAATTATATGTGAATACAATTTAAGATTGTTCCAATTTAACAATAACCATGAAAATGTATTATTATTTAAATTGAAATATGCAGAAACAAATAAAGATAACTCTGTTTAAGAAATTAAACAGAGTTGTATTAACATATTGCATTCATCATTGTATACCATCTATATATACTTATGAAAGATAACGTTTCAATTATACTCAGAAATGATATATAAAAGGAAGCGTTGTGAAAAAAAATATATATAAATGATAGCAATTTTAAAGCGAATATCATAAGACAAAATAAATCAACAGTGAAAGGATAGAAATACCTCATTCATCTTGAAGACTTTCAAATGCAATGTGATACTCTAATCCAGTAACTCTGATGCAAAATCAAATTCCAAGGTACAGAAATGCAACACTTCAAAGATAATTCTGCATGAAAATCACCAGATGTGATCCTTTTTAAAAATATATAAGACAATGGAGTACAGAAATGCAATCTCCAAGTCAAAAAATATTAAGATCCAGGACCCCTTTCTAAATGCATGAGAAGGGTTTAAATACTACTTATCTAAATCTAAAAATAGTCTTATTACAAAAATTAAGGATTCGGTTCAATGACCATCCTTTTCCTAGGCTAAAATACAGTAAAATTAAAACTAAATCTAACTATCTATGAACTTGATCTTTAATCTTGCAGGCATCTAGCATAGTTTTGAGAAGATGCGGTTGACCGACTTTAGAATTCAACTGTCCTGAAAAGAAAGAGTCGGCAAGCGTAGGAGCAATCTTCTCTGTATCTTTGATGATACAATTAAGCGCACTGTGCTGACTGTGTGGCTTCACCAAGTACATCCAGTATGAGTCCCAATTCAATCTTGTCAGCCCTTGGATAGATTTTGCTCTTTCTTCTGCCTTTTGCCTCCATTCTGTTTGCAGTTGATTTGCCTGTGGGAGATATCCTGGAACAGTTTCAGGAATCAAATTAGCTTTGTGTAAATTGTCATTTACACAATCTGTAAGAGTGTTTGCCGCTGTATCCGCCTCCTCTGCTTTCTTTTCTGCCCTTTTGATTTGTGCATTTTCCTTTATTTGAACTTATTGCTCTATTATTAATTTTGCAATTTCATCTTGATTTTGCTCCACCATTTTCTCATATCATACTTTAGCCAAAGTAGTTTCTTTTTATCGATTTGACCTTTCGCAATAATTTTTCTCTCTGCCGAACACGCTCCACATCTTTTTCCTTCCTCAGCATGAAGTGCCTTGAATTTGGTCAATGTTTCCT
The DNA here is from genome assembly GCA_034641835.2 of Pinus albicaulis. Taxonomy (NCBI): domain Eukaryota; kingdom Viridiplantae; phylum Streptophyta; class Pinopsida; order Pinales; family Pinaceae; genus Pinus; species Pinus albicaulis. The sequence continues at coordinate 788,202,777 of CM076576.1, forward strand.
CATTTTGTCTTACAGTTATTTCAAGTCTTCTTCAACTCCCGACTTCTCTCAAGAAGAGCTTTATGTTTCTCTGAGAACTCTTGATCTCCAACAGCTTCTTTAGTAACTTCTAAAAGTTCTATAGAGGATAATTTTGGAAAACTTACATACCTTATCTTGTGGTAGAAACTGTGTCAATTTGCCCACTTGGATATTTGAACTTGTGAACAGCGTCTGAAACATCCTTTTTTGGTACTGTCCACTCGTGTTTGATTTTCTTCAATGGTTCATCTCTTTTGGTCCATTCCTGTGTGCATTCTGACAAATTCGCATGTTCTCTGGAAAATATTTCCATAAATTGCTTATTATAAGGCGCTTGAGGTTCCGGCAACTTATACATCAGCTTCACGTCTTCCGTGGAGAATGACCCGATTAGCTCTTCAAATGGAGTTCTAAATTGCTTGTCTGAAATATCAGTGCTGTCCAGCACCCATTTTACCATGTCCGTATACGGGAGAATCCTTGGCCTTGCCGCTATTCTATGCAGAAATGAGCAAGCCAGTTCTCTAAGGGTTGCTTCAGATGTATTACTGGAACCTGCTGTAGCCACAACTTTCATCACCACAGGGTTTTCTTCCTCTAGCATATTATACATTCCTTCCCAAGTGGATATACCGGCATCCTTATTACAAGCGGTGTCTGCATACAGCGAAGCCATTTCTTTGTTTTCAGAACTCGAGCTCTTCTCCTTCTTACCTATAGTGTTTAGTGGAAGCTTTGTATAGACGTTTGCTCCTTCGTGCCTGCGTTTTACGAGTAAATGAGAGTAATGGCATAAGAAAGGTGATGAGATTGTTTTAAATATGAAAGCGGATGAAATATAATATTTTAATCGTGAAACGACTTTTAATTCAAACACAATCTCATTTGCCATTAATTTTCAATCCAATCATTTAATTTAATCATTTAAAGCGCATAACAGATTCGATATATGGGAAGATTTCCTTTGGACAACGCGCCTGCATGAATCTGCAACATTGCGATCTGTGATTTGCGGCGCAATATCGCAATATCGCAATGTCACAATATCGCAATATCGCAAAATGAAGTCATCGCAGTTATGTAAATAGCGCAAAAGCGGAAATTGCGCAATAGCGCAAAAGCGCATATCGCAAAATCGCAAAAGCGCATATCGCAAAATCACAAAATTGAAAATAGCGCAAAAGATATTCACTAATCACTTCTGTTTTCTGCACTATGCGATTTGCGACCAATGCGTTTGTTTTATAGGCTTTTGGGATCGCATTATCGTAAAAGCGCAAAATCGCATTTTCAGTTCTATAAAAGATATATACTATTTTGCTATGGATGCGCTGTTTTGTTTAAAGAGCAATTTTATTGTAATTTATCATAAACTTAAGTATTTCTTAATATTATTTCTAAGGGATTTCTATAAGTTTATGATAGAAAGTTTTATTTGAAAAGGAAAACAAATCCTAATTGATTTTTTGGATTTTTTAACTAAGGGTCTCCATTTATTTAGTATTATTACTAATATTAAATAAAAGGGGGGTTGTTGCTGGTCACAACAATTGGCGATTCACTGAAAGAAACAGCTATCTCTGAAAAAATAAACTGAACATTCTATCTTTAGTAAGTAAAGATTTTTAAAGATAATGAAAATTATCTTAGGATAATTCAAATAAAATGTAATGAAAAAGAAATAAAAATCATTCCATAATTTCTTTCTAATTCCTTAAGAATAAGAACATTTTGGGTTATTTCAAGCTTTGATTGGTGTTAATAATGAAGTAAGTGGATCTCTCTAAGTTTTGGTTTTATAATATACTCTATTGCCATAGGTATTGCCTTTGCTGCCAGCAAACGTTCATAGTCTCGACAGGGTTACCTTAAAACCATTAACCATTCATTGTCCCATCCAACTAAAATTATGACTTTTTAAAAGATAAATTCATAAGATTTATTATCTCATGTTTTTGTCTTTTATTTATTTTTTATTTTAAGAGCCATTGTTCTGGTTTGGTAGCCAGTTAATAACAATGCCATTCACTAGTTATAATTAAACTGATCAAGTTGGCTCGTGATGAGACCCCTTGTCTTATATTTATAAGCCATTACCTTGTTTTGGTATGCAGTATTGGTAATGTCAGTTTTATTACTCCCTATGAACATGGTAAGTCAGCTCATAATGAGACCTCTTATCTCTTAAATTTTCAAATTTCTTAGAATTACATTCTAAAAAATCACAACTTAAATGGATGGGGTGAAATAGTTTTATTCTTAAGAATCAATGGATGACAATTTTCAGAGTTTTTTGAGGTCCAAAAATTTTGAAAAAATCTTTACTTTAATAGATAACCTTTCTCTGCTTAATAAACTTATGATGATTTACATTCTTCTCAAGTTTTCAAAATATCATGCAAATGATTGGAATAATCTTTCAAGGTTTAACATCTTATTTTAAACTATCCAAAAACTGTGATCATTACTTTAAAAATTCTTATTTACACAAAATAAATATTTAGAATATTCTTCCGAAGAAATTTTCTTAGATAGTAAACATTCAATCAGATACTCATAAACAACCTTTAAAAAACAATCAAAATTCTGCAGAAAGGAATATGTACAGTTAAGAAGGGGTTACCTCCTTATGAAAAGAATTTCTTCAAGATAAGCCCATTTACAGGAAGAGATTCTCTCTTACCCGTTAGATCTTGGAGTATGAATGTATTTGAGCTTATCTTCTCAACGATCTGAAATGGTCCTAACCACATTTTCTAAAATTTGGTGTGTTTACCTTTTTCTTCGTGTGCTTTATCCCATTTCAGAACAAGATCACCAATTGACAAAATTTTTGAGCCGGTAGAACTTGCATCAAAAGAAGATTTTACAAGTTGTTGATGTTTTTCATGAATAATTTTTGCTTTATCTCTATCTTCTTCTAGTTTAAGGATTTGATCATATCTTAATTGAATGGATGAAGAAGGATTTTCTTCAATAAATTGTACTAGGGCTAATGATGGAAGAGTTAAATTTGATGGTATCACAGCTTCTTTTCCATAAACTAAATTGAAAGGTGAAGTCCCTATTGAAGCTTTTTCAGTGATACGATCAGCCCATAATGCAAATATTAAATACTTGTGCCAATTCTTTTGATTTTGATCAATGGTCCTTTTAATGATTTTGATAAGGTTTTTGTTAGTGGATTCAGCCAAACCATTACCTTGTGGATAATAATTTGTTGAATATTTTAATTTAAAACCTCTTTTGACTGCAAATTCTATTAAACTATTTCCAGAGAAGTAAGATGCATTATCAAAGACAAGAGCTTGAGGTACACCAAACCTGGTTATGATGAATTGATCTATGAAATCAATAATTGCATCAGAATTGGCTACCTTCAACGGAATTGCCTCTACCCATTTTGTAAAGTAATCAGTTGCAGTAAGGATGTAATTGTGCTGTTTGGAAGAATGAGGTACTATCTCACCAATAATGTCAAGCCCCCATTGTTCAAATTGTTGCTCAATAGTCATTGGTTGCAAAGGAAAAGTTGGTTTCCTTTGTCTTCCACTTGCAGTTTGACAAATTCGGCACTTCCTTACGTAATCATGCGTATCTTTAAAAAGGGTAGGCCAGTAATAACCAGCACGAATTATTTTGTGAGCTGTGGTATCACCTCCAAAATGACCTCTTGCTGGTCCATCATGCAACTCCTGCAAAACCTTTTCAGCTTCAGTCTTTTCAAGACATCTTAATAAAATTGAATCATAATTTTTCCTAAATAACACATTATCAATGATCTCATATTTAATAGCCTTTAATCTTAAAGCGTGTTTACTCTTATAACTGAGATTAGAAGGAGCATACCCATTTTTCAAGTAATAGATAAGATCAGCATACTGAGATTCAGAATCTGTAACACTTATCTGACTTACTTGAATATCTTGATTTGAATCTTGATTTTCTGGTATGTTATGAGCTCCTACCAATAATCTGCAAAAACCTTGTCCTCTAACAATCTTAGCTGGTTTAATATCAATATCATATTCTTGCAAGGCTATTACCCAGTTAGCTCTCTTTTCTCCTACTTCTTTTTTAATTAATAATTGCCTTACTGCAGAGAATGGGACAATGATTTTTGTATGTGTTTTCAAGAGAAAAGGTCTGAAATGTTTGATTGATTTAAACACAGAAAAGGCTTGTTTTTCAACATCGGAATAATTAAGCTCAGCTCCTTGCAGATTTGAGCTAAAGAAAGAAATTGGTGCTTCGATTTCTTGATCATTGATTTGTGTTAAAACGGCTGCATAGGATGTTTCAGTGGCCAGAGTATACAAAGTAAAATCTTTAGAAAAATCCAGGGTATTCAATGCTGGTGCATTAATGATAGCTTGTTTGATTGCCTCAAAGGCTTCTTTCTCTTTCTACCCCCATTTGAATACTGAATTCTTCTTGATCATATTTTGCATAGGTAAAATAATAAAAGAAAAATCAGGAATAAATCTTTTAACAAAATTGATCCGTCCAAGAAAAGATTGCATGGATTTTTTGTTAGGTGGTAAAGAAATATCAGAAATTTCTTTCACTCTATCTGGATCAATATATATACCATCTTTTGACACAACAAATCCCAAAAGTTTTCCTTCATGTAAAGCAAAGAAAGATTTCTTTGGATTTAAGGAAATACCAAATCTTCTACATCTTTCAAATATTTGCTTTAAATCGTGTAGATGATTGGCTCTCTTTTTTGAAAATACTGTTATGTCATCAAGATAAACAACAACTGATTTATTGATCAGACCTTTAAATGCTATGTCCATGGCTCTTTGAAAATTTTCTCCGATTTATAAGGATCAAAAGGCATTTCCTCCTTCGATAAGTATGTCTTCATTTGTTCTCGGGAAGTTGTTTCTAATCACTATCTAGATGAACTAAAACTCGATTATAGCCCGCTGGAAAATCCATCGAAAAGATATAAGCTCGTAATCCGTACCTACCTTTGAAGTATCTGTCGTAAGGTTGGCAATGGGAAATTGTTCTCAACATGCCTTGTTTAAATTTCTCAAATCAATACAACATTCTTATATCACCATTCTTCTTCCTTACAGGTACCATATTGGAAACCCAATTGGAGTGCCTGACTGGAAAAATGATTTTGGCTTTCAAAAGTTTATTAAGTTCTGATTTGATTTGACTTTCAAGATTTGGATGAATTTTCCTCAACTTCTGTTGAACAGGTTTAATATCAGGAAGCATTGGAATTGTGTGTTGAATAATCGAAGTATCATACGTTTTCAGATCATCATAATTCCAAGCAAAAACATTTTTATACTTGTTCAGAAGTTTAATGAATGCATTCCTTTCTTCTGGTGTTAAATTGAGTCCTAAGTTAACGTTTTATGAGGTTTAGAATCAGAACCAAGATTTACTAATTCAAACTTCAATGTAGAGCTTTGAAGTTTAGTATTAGTGACTTTCTTGAATCTGTCTTTAATGTCATATAAATCCTCTAATTTAACAACAGATTTTGGAATGGGGTTTTCATTACCTTTTGAAGCAATTTGTAAATCATGATCATCTTCATCAATAATTTGCTCATCATATGATTTCTCTGAGGTCATGAAATTTAGAATATCTTGATCATGATAGAATACTCTCCAATTTGTAACATTATCTGGGACAGATGGATGAAAAATCAATTCTACAGAAAACCTATCAGGACTGCAATCTTCAGCAGGTAGGAGTTTAGATGCAACATTAGCTAACAAGTCAGCTGATGTATTCTGATTCCTAGGAATAGGAGAAATATTGAATGCTAAAAATGAGTGGTGAGATCTTGTACTAGGGTTTGATAGTGTTTAAGATGTCCTGAAAGGCAATGAATAGTATTCCTAACTTGTTTTATGACAATTTCGGAATCACCAAAGACTTTCAAGTATTTTACATCTAACCCTATAGCTTTATAAAGTCCTTGAACCAAGGCTTCATATTCTGCGGTATTGTTAGTACACTCAAATTCTAACCTACATGACAGCATGGTTTTCTCCCCATCTGGATCAATTAAGATGCATCCAACTCCAGCTCCATCACTAGACTTCGATCCATCAAAATATAACGACCAAAATAAAGATTTGTCTATTGGCTTATCTACAATTACATCAGAAATATTTACAATTCTGGAAGAATCAAATTGTGAAAAATTTTCTATCTGAGAAACAAAAGTATTTACAGAAAAAGGTGATTGAGGAGCTTCGAAATTTCCAAGAAATGATTCAGCAGAATAACCTCCAAGGATATTGTTGTTGAATGCCACAGGCTCATTAGGTTGTTCGAATTCAGTGACAGTGTGCGTCATATTTTTTTCTCGTTCAATTTTAATTTGATTTGGTTTCCTTTTGTAGGGAAGCCACATATGCGAATAATCAGTCGAGATATAACCATTAAGTTTCGCAGACCAGTCCCTGCTCAAGATTAATCCATAGAATTCAGGAATATCAGCAATCAAAATATCAATTCTTTGGACAATCCTAGGATCGGAGGCTAATCTGATAGTAACTAAATTGATTTCTCCTACCACTTGGACTTTAGAGCGATCCAACTGAATGATATGAACTGCTGATTTCTGTGGTTCGATATTCAATTTGGCACAGACAGAATTAGGCATTATATTGGAGGAAGCTCCAGAATCAATCAAACAATTGTGCAGATTTTTATTGTACATCTCATAAGTAAAAAGAAAAGGAGGAGTTTGAGAATTTGACTTTTCCCCAATGAGCACAGTATCAGTAGCATCTACCTTATCTGGTGGCTTACCAGTTCCTCTCGCTGCTTTTGCAACTATACCGCTTGGTAAAGGAGCAATTGGTGTAGCGTTTAATTCTTTCAATAACAACTTTTGTTGGTGTTTTAGTTTGCTGAGTTCATGTAAGGAAATATTAGCTTTGATCTTTTTCATGTCCTCGACAATGTTGTATTCCATAGGATCTGACACTACTAAAGTCTTTGCTATTGATGTAGGAGGATTAGAAGAGGATGGCTGATTTTGAGTAGGTAATGGAGAAGTTTTCTTTACAGGGGATTTGTCTTTGGTACTTGGAGTTGTAATTTTCTTTTTAGGAACTGTTTGCACTGGTTCCACTGTAGATTTACTCCTAGTACTTACAGGCATAGCTTCTTCACTATCAGAATTAGGGAGAATAAAATCCCACATTCCATTCAATTCAGCTATTTCTTCATTTTCATTTTCTTCATCTGATACTATAGATATATCTTCTTCCTCTTCCTCTTCTTCTGATTCTGCATTGGAGATTGCATTAGGAGGTTTAGATTCAACTTGGTTTCTTCTAAAATTTTGGAATGGTTTCTTGGTAGAAGTTTCAGCCACTTGTTTTTTAATTTCAACCATTTCATTTGACATGGTTTTAAGAAATTTCTGTAAACCTTCCATGTCATATGGATCTTTGGTCTTTTTCTTTGAATCATCTCTGAAGCTGACCTTCTTTGATTTCCTTTCTTCAATAGCATTTTTCTTTTCCAGAGAAGTGATACGTTTTTCCACTGCAATAGCTTCTTTCATATTCTCAGCTAATGTAGGCTTTGCAGCTCTGTCTACGAAAATTGCTATGTTTGAGGGTAAGGCAGTTATGTACCATTCAATTCTGACTTGTTCACTGGGCTGTGAATCTGTGTGAATTTTATTCAAGAGTTTGTTGAACCTAGCATTGAATTCTTTAATGGGTTCCTTGGGTTCTATCTTCAAATTTGAGAGGTCATTGAGTAAAGTTGCAATTGATCGGTCATCTCCAAATTTGGTCAAAAAATGATCTGCAAAAATGTCTCAACTTGTTATGGATCCTAATGGTAATGAAAAGTACCATGATCCTGCTACTCCCTGGAGAGTATAAGGGAATAATCTAACTAGAACATCTTCATGTATGACTCCATTCAAATTAATAGCCAGCATAAAGTTATTGATATGTTCTTCAGCTTGAATGTTAAGATCTGGGCTAAACTTTCGAAGCCATTTTCCAGGATTGTCTGGTAAATCATGTAAAGGTGCAGCCATGTTGACTGCCCCTGGAGTAGACCATGGTCTCTGTGCCATTATTGGAACAACTATCGGAGGGATAGTAGAAACTGGTGGTGTTTTAATAGAAGTGGTTGGAATAGATGATGTTGAGATTGATGAGGATTGAGGGGAAGATGTTTGTGGAGATGATGTGGAAGCTACTGTACTTTGTTGAGAGGGGATTTCGGAAACATGTATTTGAATATTAGATGTTGAACTTATATCACTTACTGATTCTGATTGAGTTTTTCTTGTCTTGACTCTACTAGGTAAAGGGAATTCTTTCGGAGAAATACCAAGTTTTTCACTTTGAAGCCTAGTAAGAGGTTTTGAAGAAACAAATTTTGAAGTTACACTACCTTCAGATATCTCAGACTCTTCTAGAGATAATGAGAATCCTTTCAATTTATGAATTAAATCTTGAACTTTGGGAGACTCAGGATGTTGATTGTCTGAATGTTTTGAGATTTTGGTAGTGGGTGTCTGAATATTTTCTGCAATTTCTTCTCTAGGATTTTGAATTTCAGAAGAAATTGAAGAAGTTAATGAGGGTGTTTTGCTCTCAGAATGGCTTGTGGATAAATATTTACTTGCCATTCATAGCTCAGGCCCTTCTTCTAGCGCCAAAAATGTTGAAGCCTAGAAAATCTCTACTTCAAAAATCGGGGAAAACCACCCGGTCGGGACCTTAAGACATCTCCTTTTCCGTTTGGTATGGTGGCTCCGACTGGATTTAAAGGACCAGTTTTCTTATAACTAAATGTATTGGTTTGGATGGGTGGAAATGAGACTAAATTAACTGAAATAAAACTATCTAATTTAAACTAAATACTGGTAAAGAAATTATAACACTAACCCGGGTAATTATATGTGAATACAATTTAATATTGTTCCAATTTAATCAATAACCATGAAAATGTATTATTATTTAAATTGAAATATGCAGAAACAAATAAAGATAACTCTGTTTAAGAAATTAAACAGAGTTGTATTAGCATATTGCATTCATCATTGTATACCATCTATATATAATTATGAAAGATAACGTTTCAATTATACTCAGAAATGATATATAAAAGGAAGCGTTGTGAAAAAAAATATATAAATGATAGCAATTTTAAAGCGAATACCATAAGACAAAAGAAATCATCACTGAACAGATAGAAATACCTTGTTCATCTTGAAGACTTTCAAATGCAATGTGATACTCTAATCCAGTAACTCTGATGCAAAATCAAATTCCAAGGTACAGAAATGCAACACTTCAAAGATAATTCCGCATGAAAATCACCAGATGTGATCCTTTTTAAAAATATATAAGACAATGGAGTACAGAAATGCAATCTCCAAGTCAAAATATTAAGATCCAAGACCCTTCTCTAAATGCATGAGAAGGGTTTAAATACTACTTAGCTAAATCTAAAAATAGTCTTATTACAAAAATTAAGGATTCGGTTCAATGACCGTCCTTTTCCTAGGCTAAAATACAGTAAAATTAAAACTAAATCTAACTATCTATGAACTTGATCTTTAATCTTGCAGGCATCTAGCATAGTTTTAAGAAGATGCAGTTGACCGACTTCAGAATTCAACTGTCCTGAAAAGACAGAGTCGGCAAGCGTAGGAGCAATCTTCTCTGTAGCATTGATGATACAATTAAGCGCATTGTGCTGACTGTGTGGCTTCACCAAGTACATCCAGTATGAGTCCCAATTCAATCTTGTCAGCCCTTGGATAGATTTTTCTCTTTCTTCTGCATTTTGCCTCCATTTTGTTTGCAGTTGATTTGCCTGTGGGAGATATCCTGCAACAGTTTTAGGAATCAAATTAGCTTTGTGTAAATTGTCATTTACACAATCTGTAAGAGTGTTTGCCACTGTATCCGCCTCCTCTGCTGTCTTTTCTGCCCTTTTGATTTGTGCATTTTCCTTTATTTGAACTTATTACTCTATTATTAATTTTGCAATTTCATCTTGATTTTGATCCACCATTTTCTCATATCATACTTTAGCCAAAGTAGTTTCTTTTTATCGATTTGACCTTTCGCAGTAATTTTTCTCTGTGCCGAACACGCTCCACATATTTTTCCTTCCTCAGCATGAAGTGCCTTGAATTTGGTCAATGTTTCCTCATTTTGTCTTACAGTTATTTCAAGTCTTCTTCAACTCCCGACTTCTCTCAAGAAGAGCTTTATGTTTCTCTGAGAACTCTTGATCTCCAACAACTTCTTTAGTAACTTCTAAAAGTTCTATAGAGGATGATTTTGGCAAACTTACATACCTTATCTTGTGGTAGAAACTGTGTCAATTTGCCCACTTGGATATTTGAACTTGTGAACAGCGTCTGAAACATCCTTTTTGGTACTGTCCACTCGTGTTTGATTTTCTTCAATGGTTCATCTCTTTTGGTCCATTCCTGTGTGAATTCTGACAAATTCGCATGTTCTCTGGCAAATTTTTCCATAAATTGCTTATTATAAGGCGCTTGAGGTTCCGGCAACTTATACATCAGCTTCACGTCTTCCGTGGTGAATGACCCGATTAGCTCTTCAAATGGAGTTCTAAATTGCTTGTCTGAAATATCAGTGCTGTCCAGCACCCATTTTACCATGTCCGTATATGGGAGATTCCTTGGCCTTGCCGCTATTCTATGCAGAAATGAGCAAGCCAGTTCTCTAAGGGTTGCTTCAGACATATTACTGGAACCTGCTGTAGCCACAACTTTCATCACCACAAGGTTTTATTCCTTTAGCAGATTATACATTCCTTCCCAAGTGAATATACCGGCATCCTTATTACAAGCGGTGTCTGCATACAGCGAAGCCATTTCTTTTTTTTCAGAACTCGAGCTCTTCTCCTTCTTACCCATAGTGTTTAGTGGAAGCTTTGTATAGACATTTGCTCCTTCGTGCATGTGTTTTACGAGTAAATGAGAGTAATGGCATAAGAAAGGTGATGAGACTGTTTTAAATATGAAAGCGGATGAAATATAATATTTTAATCATGAAACGACTTTTAATTCAAACACAATCTCATTTACCATTAATTTTCAATCCAATCATTTAATTTAATCATTTAAAGCGCATAACAGATTTGATATATGGGAAGATTGCCTTTGGACAACGCGCCTGCATGAATCTGCGACATTGCGATCTGCGACTTGTGGCGCAATATCGCAATATCGCAAAATGAAGTCATCGCAGTTATGTAAATAGCGCAAAAGCGGAAATTGCGCAATAGCGCAAAAGCGCATATCGCAAAATCGCAAAAGCGCATATCGCAAAATCGCAAAATTGAAAATAGCACAAAAGATATTCACTAATCACTTCTGTTTTCTGTGCTATGCGATTTGCGACCAATGCGTTTGTTGTATAGGCTTTTGGGATCGCATTATCGTAAAAGCGCAAAATCGCATTTTTAGTTCTATAAAAGATATATACTATTTTGCTATGGATGTGCTGTTTTGTTTAAAGAGCAATTTTATTGTAATTTATCATAAAATTAAGTATTTCTTAATGTTCTTTCTAAGGGATTTCTATAAGTTTATGATAGAAAGTTTTATTTGAAAAGGAAAACAAATCCTAATTGATTTTTTGGATTTTTTAACTAAGGGTCTCCATTTATTTAGTATTATTACTAATATTAAATAAAAGGGGGGTTGTTGCTAGTCACAACAGGATTATATACCTAATTCTAGGAGGTCGAAAGTATAAAGTAAAAAGGAAGCCGAAGTTGAAGAAGAGCCGAAAAGAAGAAATGAGAAGGTTGATTATCGTTGACTAAGGATCTCATCAAGGGAGCTTTTGTCTTAGTCTTGGAGTGGAAAGTAGGTCAAGGGTCTTGGTCTTGGTATTAATCACTTGGAATCTCTATAAAAAGAAGAATTTGTTCATGTTTTCCTTTCAAAGAGTGATAACCTATATTTTTTGTCGCTTGTCTCTTTATGGCTTATGCATTGGTATTTTTTTGATGAAGAAAAACACTAATAACCTAAGTAAGTGTTGAAGCTTCGAAAATCGTTGCTTCAAACATTGGGGGAAAACCACCCGGTCCGGACATTAGGACAACTCCTTTTCCATTTGGTGTGGTGGCTCCAACTGGATTTATAGGACTAGTTTCCTAATAATAAATGGATTGGTGATGGAGTATTTGTGTAAGTTGATAAATGGAACCAACTAACTGAGATAATCTATCTAATTTAATCTATAACTTACAAACAATTCTAAAACTAACCCGGGTATTAAATATGAATACAACTTAAAGATTGTTTCAATTAAACAAATAACCATGAAAATGTACTATTGTTCAATAGAAAGATGCAGTATCATATAATGATAACTCTGTTTAAGAAATTAAACAAAGTTAGAATAGCACATCACATTCATAATTATTATATATCATTTTCACATACTATGATAGATGAATACTTCTATATCTTCGGAAATGATATGATAAAGAAATATTTGAGAAACAAGAATATATAAATGATAGCAAATTTCAAAGAGAAAATAGAAATACCAGATTCATTAAGATATTTTCTTGATGCAATTCGATATCCAGATCCTGCGCTTTAACTTAGAAAAGTCTTCAAGGTACGGAAATGCAACTCTCAAAAATAATTCACCATGAAATCACAGAAAGTGATCCTTTATAAAAATAAGATAGTCAATGGAGTACAGAAATGTATTATCCAAAGCCAAAATATTACAAATTCAGGACCCCTTTCTAAATGCTTGAAAGGGGTTTAAATAGGTAATTAACAAAACAAATTAAATATAACTTATGCTAGAAACTATCATTGGAGATCCGGTAAAAAGCCTTGCAATATCAAATAAAACAGATTCACTGAATTTCTTCTGTATTCAACGTGCTGAGGTGGCATATTTTAAGCATATATTTAACTTCGGTTGGATGGCTCATCCTCGAATGCAACTGACTAGTGTATGTGGCATCAGATAGCTCTGCAATGATGTAATTTATGGCATTAGAAAGGCATTTTATTGCCATATGATGACTTTATGGTTTGATCAAATATGTCCATAGGACATCCCATGTAATTTCTTGTATTTTGCTGATATTTTGATTCTTGTTCATTAATTCCTACTTCCATCTGGTATCAGTTTCTTCACCTTTGGAAATTTTCTTGGAGTACAATCTGAAATTAAATTAGTAGCATATAAAATATCATTAAATAATTGTGTCAGATTGTTCATTATGGCTCTGGCCCTTGATGTAGCACGTTCTTCTTTAATCAACTGTGTATCCCATTCAGAAAACAAAAATTCTTTATGCCTTTCTTCGATCCTAGGAAGATTTGCACTCTTTCCTTGTTCTGAGTCTTGCCATGAAATAAATTATGAAATCTTATCATCTGCATTTTAAAATTCAATTCTGGTGCTAACTGATTCATCGATAAGAGATGATGTTATTTCACATAAAGGTTCAGCTTGTGTGATTATTTGACACAGATAATCCAACTGTTGAGACAATAGCTTACTTGTTTCCAGAGCTTCTGTTTTAAATTGGTCAATTTTAGGATAATCCTTAAATTTATCCAAATTTGCTTGAAATATTTTTTCTTGCTCTGCTTTGGCAGTTTTTTCATTTTGCAGCAAGGTCTGTAATTTGGATACTTCTTGAGATAATTGTTGTTGTTTATTCAAAGCTTGTTGATCAAGCTTCTTCTTTTCAATACTTAGTTGTTCTTCCAATTTTTTGGCTCTGAGTCTTTCTTTTTCCAACTCCTACTCCAACTTCAATATCTTTTGTTGATCACCTGTTGTTTTCTCCTCTAGCAATGCTATCTATAAGTCTTTTTGCTTTATCATTTGATTGACTTCAGCAGCTTTATCTATAGTGGCTGCACTATAGGCACATGCATATTGTGATAGTTTGGTAAGATCCTCTGAAGGATTTACCTCAGTATTCTTCCATACAACGTTCATTAATTCAACTTGTGAATTTGCAAGTGATCCTTGATCTATCTTCCTTATTTTCCTTTGTTTTCTAACAACAGCCCTATGCTTAGGACTATAAAAGATATCCAGATGAGGTATGTCTTCAACTCTTAATACAATTTCTTCTGATGGATGTTCAGGAATAATCTCCATATCCTGATTGTTCAGATTATCAACTTGAGGATTATTTTGTTCCCCTATTTGCTGAGCGAATTGTTCATATTGTTGTTTCAACTAGGAAGTAGTAATCACTTCAGTAGAATTTCCCTCTTTCTGCGTGATCTTTTCTCTTTCAAGTTGATCATCGAGATTATTACCTGTATCTTATTTTTTAGACTGCACATTAGCCTTGTTGCCAGTACTCTCCTTTTCTGTCTGCACATCAGGCTTGTTACCTGTTCTTTCCTTCTCAGTCTGCATATCAATTTTGCTGGTAGACAATTATATTTCTTCTTTGCTGGCTGTATCTTCCTTTTTCTTTTGTTCCATTTCCATACTTTCATTTTCTTGCAAAGGAATCCTCAGCTGGTCAAGGGGAATTTTAAGTAATCTCTGGCTTCTGAACTGCATAAATTTGTTCATATCTTCTGCTTGAAACTTGGATTTAGCTAGATCATATACTCGGGAAAATTTCTCAATTGAGACAAATAAATCATCAAAGACATCAGGCTCATGCTCAAACTTAGCAATTTGGACCAAAGTTGTGAAATCAAGAGCCACTTTATTTGGATCATATTGTCTGTCGCGAACGGTTGCAAGCTTAAGATCTCGTATCTTAAGGACTTATTTTTCAGCATGCTTAAAATCATTAAGGGTATGAGTTCCACAATGGAAAGGAAAAGTAGGCCACATCAATTTTTTGGAATTCATTAAACACTTGGACATCCCTCTTTCTGTCAACTGGTAAGAAATTTCTTGAGCTAAAATTTTGTCAGGGACATATAGAAGTAGGAAATGAGGTTCAACAATGCTTCCAAAAACCCTAATATAGGTAAAATTTTCTTCTCCAAACCAATTTTCGATTAGGGATATATCAAGCTTTGCCTTTTCAGAGAGTCGGGGAGGAAATTTGTTAAAAATGGTCTGGTAAATTGGTAACATGAAGCCATGGAAAATTCTATATACATGGTTCTTGAAATGAGCCTTCCACAAAATCTTATGGTAAATGTGAAGTGGGATAGGTTCCTGTGAAGTCCATTTCCATCCCAGAATAGGGAATTCGGAATTAAAACACAAAGGATCTAAGATATAGGCACATAAATGAAATGGGGGAGTATTTCCACTATTTTTATTCTTACTATAGTCCAGAATCTTATTTTCTATTTTTTCGAATAAAATAACTGACCAATCCATAATAAAAAATCCTACAGCAGCCTCAATCAAGGGTACCATTTGAATATAAAAACTTGTCGAATTATTAGTCCCAAAAAGTCTGCACATCATTGCAGCAGCGTAACAATATGGAGGTGCAAGAGACTCTAAAGAATACATACCTGAGGCATCGTGGTTATGTTTTTCTGGAGCTTGTCTCCATTCTCTAATTGGGTCTGATTTAATTTCATTGCTTGAGGTAAAATTTGTTATGAAGGCTTTGTTGTAGGTCTTTTGAGGATCTAGCAAATGGTACATTTCTTTGATTTCTTCTGCTCTAAAAGACCCAAACATCTTCCCCCCACTTGTCATGGATGTTATTTTTGTGATGGTGGTGTTGTCTATCACCCATCATATTATATCATAATATGGGAATACACTTGCCTGAGCTGCAATTCTCTGAAGAAAAGAATTTGCAAGTTCTTTAAGGGGATTATCGTTTGAATCTAATTCTTCATCTGGCACTATTTCCTTTACCTCTGTGACTGTAGGGTTTTCTTTTTCAAGCAAATTATAGACGTCTTCCCAGGAAAAATTCTCGAGACCCTGGCATGTGGTATCTGTAACTAGTCTTATCTTGGCTGGTTTTTCTTTTGGCATTGTGGTAATGGCAGCAATCTTTGCGGCGACATCAGTTCTTGATTTCTTAAGCTTCTTAGACATCTTCTTCGTATGGTATCATTTCACTATTTCGGTGAACAAAAGAGCTAGATGTTCTATAGTTCTGCAAATGAGACAAACCTTTCAGTCGCAGGAAGAAATGAAGTTAGGAGAACAACTATGCGAAAATATTTTTATTAATGATCCCAATTGATTAACTCCGTATTAAACTTAAATGTCCTCCATGAGAGTCACATTCACGCATTCATAAGAATCAATCACCATAATTCATTTGATTTTCCAATTAATGATGCTCGTACAAACGGAGATCGACGATATTGAAATGCTAATGTAAAGATTTTTCTTTTGAATTTTCCGATTGTGATTGACCGATAAATATATGTGCGGTGCAAAATAGCGATTAATAAAGACTGACAATCCATCGCGTCGGATTTTTTGAAAGGGAGACGAAAGACCTCTCATATTTTCCGCTGATTTTCGATTAGCGATAAAGGTATATCGCATCAGATATTTCCAAATGGATTGAATTGTTCATGATTTTCACCGAAATGTGATTGCGATGATGGTGGGACCCATCGCATCAGAACTTTTATAAAACAAGTAATCTTTGCTTTTACAACATGCGATTACGATGTGTTGTATTGCATCAGAGTTTGTAAAATAGACCGAATGAAAGATAACTTTTTCGAAATGCGATTGCGATAAGTTACATTGCATCGTAGTTTTTCAAAACAATTGTGAAACCTTAAGATTCTACCGATTTGCGATTGCAATTTACTTTATCACATCGAAATTTTTAACATGAATACATTTACACTTTGTGTCGCTACGATATAAGACTTATGATTGATCGGATTGGAATAAATTCAATGTTACTTTTGTTCATTTGCATTTGAAATATGCGATATGCGATGCATTACTTTTAAACAATGAATCTTTTTATTGTTTTGTTTAAAATAATCGGATTTCCTCAAAATATTTTATTTCTATCTAAAAGAAAGGGGACCTATTTTTAATTTAAAATTTATTCTAAAATTTTGAAATGGGGAGGGTTGTTGTACCGTACAACACTAAGATAATATCCTAATATAAAGAAGTAAAAAACACTCACAAGTAGTTACTAATAGAAGAGAAATCATTTAATCTTTATGCCATATGTTTATCAACTTAGTATCAGTGCTAAGGTGACTGAGTCAAGGAAGGGTATCTTACTAAGGGACACTCAAGGATCAAATCTCAAGGAAGACATCAAAGTGAAGATCATCTTGAAGTCAAAAGAAGCACCATAAACCTAGATCAAAGAAGTCTACAAATAAGTATTTGGATCATCATCAAGAAGGAGAAGACCAAAACTCCACATCTACTCAAGTTAAAGTGTTTTGAATACTATTAATCCAAACGAATCTAAATCAAAAGGAAATGTCATCTATATGATCAAAAAAATTAAAATGAAGTAGAGATTCTCTACAAGAGAAACATCAAACGAGGAGGGAAAAAAGGGAGGGTACCGAAAAGTGCCCAAAAGTGTGCAATTCCAAAAAAGTGGCTCTATAATGGCCAGTCGACCATTTTGCACAAAATGTGACACTTTTGGTCACTTTTGATCATTCATATTAAGATAGTTTGTAAACTAGTACAGTACAACATATAGAGTACTCTGGATGCGGATGTATGTGAGTTTTGATGGGACATGGGTCCCTACGCGGCTCCCGAAGGAGCTCGCGTGGGGAGGCCATATGGCCCTTTGTACAGGTATTAATGGAGTCTTAAATTTGCCAGCTCGCGCAGACGTTAAGTCCCCTACCCGGACACCCATTCAATTTCATATGCAGGCTCACTCGGTGATGGAGCTCATTCTGGATATTTCGGATGGTTGTGATTGCAATGGTGGCTCACCGCTTCCTCTTAGCGGTGTATGCCCTCCCAGCTTCATTGAATCCAGTGCACTAACGCACACTGGTCGTCGTTGTACGTTGCTTGCTTTTTTTGAGCTGCTTCCTGGGCATCATTTCACCCACAGTATTTTCTGTGGTTCCAATTCTCCTTATTGTGCTTGGGCAGCTAATCTCGATGGTGTTATTTCTCCTCGCTGTGATCGGGCGACATTCTTGGGCGGTGTCAACTCCCCTCTCTGGGCTTCTGATTTCTCTATCTGCCCCTACTGCTGTATTTTTCATTACGCCGCCTCTGCCTCCATGCCGTGCCTCCGCCACAGAATGCGGTGTCGGTGAGGCACTAATCGGGGCCGTGTTACTCGTTATCGCCCTTCTGACAGCTCCGCCTCGGGGTCTTCCTCAACTGATGAGGCGCATGACCAGCCTTAGGCCATGCGAATATACACAGGACGAGGCCGCCATAGTGACTCTGTTCATTCTGCTAGGAATATCCCTCCCCCTGCAATTGACCTTCCCAGTAGTGCAATCCCTCCTATCTCTCATGAGCCTGCAAGTCTCCCCATTTGTCAAACCTCCTAGCATGCTGATTTTCACTTTGAATGCTCCTTAGACTATCCCATTGTTACAGCCTTCATCACTGTAACTCTCTGAGAAGAGTCTCCCCTCCCTTCTCTAGCCCGTGTTGCCTCTCCCTTGCCCCCTCCTTTCCCTAGCTTCCCCAGAAGCTCGGTCTTGCCTGCAGATTCTACTCATCCTTCCAAGGAGGTGTTGCGCAAGGTGGATGTTGTCACCGACAAAGAAGGTGATCTCAAAGGCGGAATGGATGACAGCAATGATGAATATGGGTGCAGGATTGTGGAATAACCTCTGTCTCTGGCTCATGAGCCGTGATTCTCACAACTCTCAAACACTTCTGGTATTTTTGTCCAATTACTATTGGAATTTTCTGTTCTTTTGCCTCAAGGGTCAGCTGGAAAGGCTGATTGTTACTTTTTGCATATTTTTCTCTGTTATCTTGCTATGTATGAACTATAGGCCGGTTTCCCTCCCAAGGGTGCCAAAATGTTTTTTTTTAAAGGACTGGTTTCCCTACAAGCGCAGTCTAGACTCTCTTGGTTAAGCATGGTCATCAAGCCCAGTGTTCAGGCTCTCACAGATGACATTGTGGCAGTTTTGTATCAGTAACATTTATACATAATTGAATTAGTTTTACGTAGAAAAAAAAACATATAGAGTAGATACCATACAAAGGATGGAACAAGGGTAGTAAAAAAGATAAGAAGATAAGAGGATCCTTTAATCAAGTATCATTCTTGAAGAAATATATATTCATCAAGGAGAAGTTTTTTATCCTCTATTTCATCATCAACATCAAGGAAGCAACAAGAAGAATGATAATCCTACCAAGTAAGTATATTTATGTCCACATATAAATCTGTCAAAATGTATTTTTGAAAGGAAAGCAACAAATTGGTTGGGGACCCAAACTATCTTGCATGGAAGAAAATGATAGTTCTTAATCTCATTGAAAATGAGTTTATGGAACATGTTAAAGGTTATATCACCAAACCAAGAAATGAATACTCTCAAGTTCTTGCTAAGTATATGAAAGGTAAAGTTAGGGCTCAAAGGATTCTCATAGAATCCATCAAGGATTCCCTCATCCCATATGTATCTAAACTTGAAACTTCAAAATAAATCTATGACAAATTGGTAGATTTTTATTCCGTAAGCACTATTGGAGAAGTCATCTCATTAAGACAAGAACTCTAAAAACTGAATATGTCTATGGAATATGGAATAAACTCATACTTTATGAGGATATCTGAGATCCGAGATCAACTACAAGATCTGGGATAAGTCATGTCTGATATTGAAATGACTATAATAGTATTAAATGCACTACTGTAGGAGTGGGGTAACTTTACTTAAATTTATATGGGAAGAAAGAATCTATTCCATTCCATGATCTATGGTCATTATGAAAAATTGAATAATCTAGACTAAAGGCCAAATTTGATGTGGGAACATGTGAGGAAAATCAATTGTATGCTACCATGACAAGAAGAAAGGGACAATTTGGAAAGTTTGGTCCTTGGAAAAAGAAAAATAACATGGCTAAAATCTAATGCTATGGATTTTAAGAATATGGACACTAAAAAAGAGATTGTCCTAAGATCAATAAGGACAATAAAAAAAACAATAAGAGAAAAATTTCATATTGCCGAAGAAATGGAGGAAGTTGAAAAGAAGAAATCCAAGATAGAAGAAGTAAGAGATCTCTACTATGATTGAGATAGTCTTCCTCACCTAAGTTATTTTCAAATTCCTAAGTATTTTGTTGTAAGATATGGCTATCATGATTCACTAAACGGAATAATGCATCAAGGCATCATAGAGGCATTGAAAGCAAGATCTCAGGACATCCTCATAGAAAATCATGAAAGACGGTTAGAATATGTGGAAGTCAAGTATATATCTCTTGGGAATCTCATTAAAAACACAAGTAGCAAGGTCATCTAGTAGAAGTTTCATCATACATATGTCAAATGGAAACATCTGTTGATAGGGGATAATTTAGATCCTCAAGATTCTCTAATGGAATATTCATTGAAAGGTTCACCGATCATGAAGGGAAGAAAGTGTTTCATCAAGAATTCCAAACTTGTGGAATTCATGGGATGATGGTATGATGACATCAAAGTGTAGCATATTAAGGGATTGAATCTCTTTCAATCAAGGAAACATTTTCAAGAAGTATGGATGACCCAAAAAAAAAATGAGGTATGTATGCTTACATTTGAAATTGTGGAAGTTATGTCATATGGTTGCAGGTAACATGAATCAATGCTCTATCTTGGGAGAATGATCAAAATTAAGGTTCTCCTCCCTCAAAGGGATGCAGGAATGCATGGGTCACACATTCAATAGTTCAAATCAACATAAAATGTCCTTATATGAAATATAAGGTGGTTGAATACAATTGAGGAGCTTTGATTGGAAGCTCTTGGGAATCAAATGTGTGAAGAATGGAAGGAAGAGATCATGGAATATGAAACCATGGTAAAGGAAATCAACGCCCGAAAGACCAAGAATATTTTACTAGGATATATCCATGGAATATAAGAAGATTCTGATGGAGTCTAAAAAATAAATAGACCCTTGAAAATATATATCTATGGGAGATGTGTCGATACGTCTGTAGGATGTTGATAGGTTTATGCAGTGCTGCCAAGGGAATATCTATGGATGTCTTCCAACATCAATGCACATGTAGTAGGATGAAAGATACTTGAGTAAACATAGAATGAATAAAGAAACATGGATTAAAGGAAGACCAGATTGGACTGATGGATCACTTTCGATGATGACATGGTTGACTCATGGATGAAAGTGATGGATGGTCAGAGCCCTATGTAGAAGCCTCAAACATGAAGACTCCTAGATAACAAATATAAGTTCGTGACATCGTGAGGAGGATTTATCAAGTAGTTGATTGTCCCCTCATCTCCACCTGAGGAGTTGTTGTAGGCCCCTAATTAAGAGGGAGTCTGGAAAAAAGTTTCTTACTTGGAAGAAACTTGGAAATTCCTAAGCCAAGAGGGAGTTTAGGTACATTCCTTCTGAAGGAATGAGTACATTCCTTTATTGGAATATGTATGTCCTCCCTAATTAATAGGGAGAGATAGAAACATCATTCTTTTCTTTACTTGGGAAGAAAAATGGAGGATTGGGTAAGAATATAACATTTGATGCTCTTTGAGGATGTATTGTAGGTTTTAACCCTGTACAAAAATTACCTGCAAACAAATTATTAAAAACAAAAAATAAACAATAGCGAGAGCATAAAACATAAAACAAATATACACAGAGATTTTTCCCCTAGATCCCAAATCGGGACTATCAAATTGATTTTTCATTATATTCATTTTAGTGTTACAACACATATATATATACATGCTGAAGCATTCATAAACCCTAATCCATTAACCCTGGATTAGAACATAGTCGTAGTTCCATTGACCGGATCTACAAAATACCAGGGGACAAAAACCATCATGCCCCAAAACCATCTGCAAACCCATGCACAAAACCATAGGAAGGTCCACCCACCTAAAATAGGGTCCAAAAATATTTTCTGGGGTTACTGCCCCCATGCTACGCCCAGCGCAATGAACATGGGGGACTACCCCCCCTCCCCCGCACGTGCGACTATTCATGGAAATAATATAACACATACTGAACATTTTCCCACTTGTTGTTTGATTTCCGTAGGGGGGGCACAAGAGAGATTAATCATTAGTCCAACCCTACAACACCCATTGTTTCTCTACACCAAGAGAACTTATGAGTGCTCACAAACTTTGTCAATGCATCTGCAACATTATTCAAAGTGTCCACCTTTACCAACAACACAATTTTGTCCTCAACCATATCTCTCACAAAGTTATATTGAACATCAATTTGCTTTGTATTTGAATGATAAGCAGGGATCTTAGCCAAGAAAATTTCACTTTGGCTATCACATTTTATCCTTATATCTCGTTGCACCAACCCCATACTTGAGCACAATCTCTGCTAGAAAAATTATTCCTTGCTTGCATGAGTGGCTAATATGTATTTTTCCTTTGTAGTTGAAAGATAAACTACAGACTATCTTTAACTCATCCAACTGATTGCACCTCCAAATAGGCTAAACACATACCCACTTGTAGATCTTCTTTGGTCCAGATCTCCAGCCTAGTCTGCATAAAAAAAACCATGGATATCCAAAACTCTGTCTAATCATGTTCTTTCCTGGTAGCACAAACCATAATCACTAGTGCCATGCAGATATTTGAAAACCTGCTTCATTGTTGTCCAATGCTCCTTCCCTGGTTTTGACATAAACCTGCTCAATACTCCCACTACATGTACAATTTATGGTCTAGTACAGACCATTGTAGACATCAAGATACCCACTGCACTTGCATATGGAACATGGGACATATCCTCCTCTTCTTCTTGTGTCTTGGGACACTGTTCAACAAATAGCTTTACACCTACAGGAATAGGAACCTTCACCAGTTTACTATCTTTCATATCGAACCTAGCAATATTGTCTCGACATAATTCCTCTATTTTAACTAGAGCTTCCTCTTTGCCCAATCTCTCTTAATTTCCATGCCCAAAATATAGTTTGCAGCACCAATATCCTTCATGTTGAATTTGGAGAACAATTGGGCCTTAAAATCTTGGATAATTTCTTTGTCATTTCCATCAAACAACATATCATCCACATACAAGACCAAATAAATAACACGATCACCAATTAATTTAAAATACATACAGTGATCCACTTTGCTTCTGGTGAAGCCAATTCCCCGTATATAGTATAAAAATTTTGATACCACATCCTTGGTGATTGTTTTAACCCATATAGAGACTTCTTTAACCTGCATACTAGTTATTTCTTACCCTTCACAGTAAATCCTTCAGGTTGCTTCATGTATATCTCCTCTTCCATATCCCCGTGAAGAAATGTTGTCTTCACATCCATCTATTCTACCTCAAAATCAAATGCAGCAGGAACATATAAAATTAATCTAATAGAAGTAACCTTGGCAATAGGAGAAAAAATATCACCAAAATCAATTCTCAGCACCTGGGAATAAACTTTTTCTACCAATCGAGCTTTTTATTTCTCCACCTTGCCTTTTACATTCATATTCTTCTTAAACACCCATTTTCTCCTGATGGGCTTCCTTCCAGTCGGAAACTCCACCAGATCCCATGCCTCATTTTTGTGCAAGGATGCCATTTCTTCAACCATGGCCTCCTTCCAGATTTTTCCATCCTCTGAATCCACTGCCTCCCTGATAGTTCTGGGATCATCATCATTGATAGCTAAAGAAAAATTTGAATAGAAATTAGATGGAATATACCTTTCTGGCTACCTTCTTTCCCGAACTGATCTTCTGACAAATGGAGTTTGTGGCTCTTCCTCATCTGAATCTTGTTATGTTGTAGAGTCTGATTCATCCTCCTTTAGCTCATACTCTATCTTCTCAGGTTCCTTTGGTAGGACTTCATGTTTTACAACATATTTCACCTCTCTAAACACCACATCTTGGTTGTACACAACCTTCCTTATTTCTGGGTTCCAAAGCTTGTAACCTTTTAAACCATCCTTATACCTAGTAAAGATGCACCTATCATATTTATTATCTAACTTGGTCCTTTTCTCCTTTGGAAGATGTACAAATGAATCACATCAAAATACCCTCAGATGTGAAAGAGAGGGTTTCTTACCAGTCCATACCTCATGTGGAGTCTTATCCTCTAACGTTGATGAAGGTGATATGTTAACCAAGTAACATGCAGTCTCCACTACCTATTCCCAGAATTCTTGTCCTAACTCAGTACCACTGATCATGCTTCTTTCCTTTTCCATTAGCATTTTGTTCATTCTTTCTGAAACTCCATTTTGTTGAGGTTTGTATGGAGTAGTCTTATGTCATGCTATACCACACTTCTTACAGAACTCTTCAAATTTCTTCTTGAAAAACTCTCCACTATTATCTATCCTCAACACCTTTATCTTCTTCTATGTCTGGTTTTCTACCAGAGCCTTAAATTCTTTAAATCTGTTAAAGACTTCAGATTTCTTCCTTAAGAAATATATCCATGTATTCCTTAAGAAGTCATCTATGGATGAAACATAGTACACATACTTTCCCAGTGATGGAACCGACACAGGTCCAAACACATCATTGTGCACAAGCTCTAATATCTTGTTTTCCCTTTTAGTACCAGAAGAAAAACTCACTTGATTTCGCTTCCCATAAACACAATTTTCACAAAAATTGAAATCCAGAGAGAAATTAGACATGCCTTCTACCATACCATTACCATGCAGTATCTGAAGGCGCTTCTCTCCAATATGTCCAAGCCTTTGATTCCATAGCATGGTCTTTTCTCCAGAGACCACTAGGATTTCCACTCCACTTTCAAGAACCACAGAATTGTTGCACCCATCAATAACAGTGCTACCCTAAAGCTTTTACAGAGTTCCAATCTAAACTCCCCGCATTAATACTAGTGCTCCCCGAATGATATTGTAGGTATCTTTCTCGAAGACTATTTTTACACCTGCATCATCCGTCTTGCTTACAGAAACCAGATTTCTGGCTAATGCAAGAATATGCAGAACACCAGGAAGTGTTCTAATCCTTGCACCTTGCAGCTTCAGCTTGACTTTTCTACATCCATTGATTCTAGACTTCCTATCATCCCCTAAGAATACATCACCACCATCATACTTCTCATCTCACAGAACCACTCCCTATGGGGAGTGAAGTGAAAGGATGCACCTGAGTCAATCAACCATGCCTCATGATCTACATGTGTATTTTAAGAATAATCTAAATACACATCCCCACCTTCATCTGAGGTGGTTTTTGCCTCTCCGGAAGGAGCACCATCAGATCCATTGCCTTTCTCAGGAGCTTTAGATCTGCAATATTTTGTGAAGTGCCCTTCCTTTCCGCATTTCCAGCACACCTTTAAAATATTTCCCAGAGATTTAGATCTCCCACTCAAAAAATTACTTTTTTTTATGTTCTGGGACCTTCCTCGTACATATAAGGCATCTCTATTCTGGCCCTCCATATTTCTTCGTCTCATTTCCTCCAACAATAAGGCTGAGACAGTTTCATCAAAATTCAAGGTAGAAAATTGCAATAACCAGACTGTCCCACGAATCTGGTAGAGAAAACAACAAACTTATGCACTTATCTTCATCTGAGATTTTAATATCAACAAATGACAACTGACTTACCACAATATTGAAGGTTTTCAGATGCTCTATCACCAAGTCTCCATCCTTCATCCTCAGGTTATACAACTTTTTCCGCACGAACAATTTATTCACTAGAGACTTAGATTGGTATAAAATCCCTAAATTTACCCACAAAGTATTCATCGTAGCTTCCCCAGATACATTAAAAAATAACTAATATAAGATACACAACCGTATGGTGCTCTTTTCCTTCCGATCCAACTCCGCTCAGCCTTCATCTAACATTGTCGTTGGTTTAGTGCCCGGATCTACCGTGGTTCACTGATATTTATCCACCAGTAGATCCTCCATCTTGAGCTTCCACAACTCAAAACTCTAACCATTAAATTTCTCGATCTCTATCTTTCCACTACTCACCATCTTCTTTCACCGCAAGAATCGATCCTGCATATCTCCTACTGAACAGGGTCTACCACAGGCTTGAGAAAAAAAACCCTCGGTAGCAAAGGCGTCCCCTTGAAGCCGAAACAACTATGATACCAAATATATATTTTAACCCTGTACATAAATTATTTGCAAACGAATTCTTAAAAACAACAAATAAACTATAGCGAGAGCATAAAATAAAAAAACATATATACACAGAGATTTTTCCCTTGGATCCTAAATCGGGACTACCAGCTTAATTTTTCATTATATTCCTTTTAGTGTTACAACACATATATATACATGCATAAGTATTCATAAACCATAATCCATTATTCCTCGATTAGAACATAACTATAGTTCCCTTGACCGGATCTACAAAATACCAAGGGTTGAAAACCATCATGCCCCAAAACCATGTGAAATCCATGCACAAAACCATAGGCAGATCCGCCCAACTAAAATAGGGTCAAAATAAATTTCATGAGGCACTGCCCTAGACCCCGTGTAGGGGGCTACCCGCCCCCTACAAACTCCTTGATAGGGGGGTTGTCGCCCCCCCACTACGCTCGGCGCAATGAACAGGGGTGGCTATTGCCCCCCCACGCGTGCAACTATTCGTGGAAAGAATATAACATATACCCAACATGTATTAGGGCATCCAAGTTAAGAGTAATCATTGAGGACCGATATTCTTTGAGGAATGGAAATCCAAGATAAGAATAGTCTTGGTGGAACACTTCTTAAGAACCAAGGTGGGGTATGTTATGAGAGAGATAATGATGAGGGTGTATATAAATCATTGGTCTCGCCATTATTATTCTTACATCTTGTGGAGAGATAGAGTTTTTAGTCAAGTCCTTGCTATGTGACAATGCTAGTTGATATGATGTTATACATATGGGTTACTAATCTAATTCTTCTTATGAGAAATTCTTTAGATTGAGAATGACCAAGTACCATTATGAATACCTCCCTAGTTAAGAGGGAGTGTTGAAAAGTAACTAAGTTTGGTCTTCATAATGACATGTGTAATTGTGATTTTATGTAATTGATGAACATAAATAAAAATAAAATTATTGTAATGCTTGTCTCATGGATTTCATGGGAAAGGAATTTTAATTTAGTAATGGCTCCCATTGTGAGCCTTTATGATTTTCCATCTAGTCATAAATGTCAAATTGAGTCTATGTCATGTATGAAGGACCCTTCTTGGGCATGTTATATTTTGTATGAGTCATTAGATAAGTATGAAATCCTTTCAAGACAAGCACACAACATCCTCCTGTTGAAAAGTCAACAAGAAATGTATGTCTAATTTAATTTTCCCTTAATTAAATTGGACAAAATATTGTAATATTATTGCATAATCACTTGTAATAGTTAATTGAGTGTGATAGACTCAGTTAGCTCATGAAATTTGAGTTGAGGGTGGTTGGTGAGGCATGTAGAGTGATTATATTTTTTTTAGAGTCCAAGTTGCAGTTAGTGTATTAGTTTAATGCACAAGAAATTAGTTAACTCAATTAAGTGAGTTAAAGTCAGTCTAACCAGTTGCAACTGATTGTTTCATTAGTGAGAGGTCAAGTGAATTAAATCAGATTTAATTCACATACAGTGATATGTCAAGTGACTGATGATTTACTATTAATAGTTGCATGCATTTCAGTTTTGATGAAGACCCAATTGAGACAAAGGTTAAAGGGATGTTATCTATCAGTTGTATTATTTTTAAATTTTCAGCGCGCAATTAGATACCCATAGTATTTCCCATGATGTATTGCGTGGTTTTGGAAGGTTGAATTTCCTAATTAATAGGGATCAATTTTTCTTATAATTGCGCAAGCAAGGCAGGCTGAGCAGAGGTAGAAAATTGGCTAAGTGTTGGTCGATTTTTTTCAGACTAGTGTGAGACAGTTGGTAGAGTGCGATAGACTCTTGTGAGAAGAGTGCATTGTATTGTTTCCTGATTACTTGGTTGATTATACAATAAATATAGAGGGGTTTTGAGTAGCAAGCTTTCCCCAGGAAAAATATTTGTGTTGTGCGATTGATTTTCTTCTTTCTCTGACTTGGTGTGATTGTGCGATCGTGTTTATTTTCCACAAATATTGTAGAAGGATTTAGTATCTTGTTTTAGTATACTACATGATCGAATTGAATCCATTGGTATACATATTGTTTGTATAATTTATACATGGTATAAGAGCACCAAAAATCACTATAGTGGAGGATAAATTGAGTTTGTGTTGAAACAACATTCGAATTTGAAAAAAATTTCTTTGGTGCGAAAAGAAGATCAAGATAGATTTCAATAGATTAAGATTGGAATATGAAATCAAGGGTAGTTCTAATTATATTGGATGGAAAGACCAAATTCAGGCAGTTCTGGAGGACAACTGGTTGAAAGAATTTATCGACATTGATATTCCAAGGCTCGCAGCAGCAGACGCCGCTCTTCTTGATGGTTGGAAAAATAAGGTTGCAAAGGTGAGGAGGATCTTATTAGAGGGAGTTAAAGATCACATTGTATCAATTCTCCATGCAAGGCGGCTCCATATGAAATGTGGAACGCCTTGACAGATCTATTTCAAAACAGCAGTGACCACATAAAATTGGCACTGAAGTACAAGCTGAGGAAAATCAAAATGGAGAAAGGCGAAACTATTCTGAAATAATTGACCAAGTTCATCCAATGTCGAGATGAGCTTTGAAGTGTCAGGATTACTGTAGTGGATGATGACTTGGTGAGCCTAGCACTTCTAGGCCTTCCCAAGATCTGGCATAGTTATCAGGACTCTATCAATGGGAGGGAGAAGCTAGCAGATTGGGAGCGACTTTGGTCGGATTTGGTACAAGTAGAATTCAGTCAGAATCCAGGGATGGATCCTCATCTAAGACAAATGATGAGGAAAATTGTGCCTTCACTAGTAAGGCATAGAAGGGGAAGGGAAATAAATCCTATTCCAAATTTGAGACCAGTGAAGAAGGCAAGAAGCGTGACATGTCCAGAGTGAAATGTTTTCATTGTCACAAGCATGGACGTTATGCCACTAATTGTTCACATAAGAAGAACAACAAAAATAAGGCTTTGGAATCTGCAATGGGTGATTCTTTGGCTTCACAGTTTGAGTTGGACTTCTCACTCATCGCATGCATGGTGTCTAGTGCAATGGGATCAGTGTGGTACTTGGATAGTGGTGCATATTTCTACATGAATGGAGAAAAGGGACTCTTTAGTAGCTTGGAGGAGAAGGATCTTCATATGCACATCAATATGGGTGATGACAGGAGGTATAGCGCTACTGGGATTGGTATAGTTACTTTCTAGAGAGTGTCAGGTAAAAATTTCCTATGAAAATATGGCATGCATGTACCAGGCTTGAAAAAGAATTTAGTTTCAGTTTCTATGTTGGAGGATAGAGGATATGATGTGGTTTTCAATGAAGGGACAACACTCCTTCGTCACAAAGCCACAGGATAGGTTAAGAAGGTTTGGGTTCATGTGCAGAACCTCTACAAACTTGATGTAGATGGTTGTCCAGCATTGATGAGTAAAGCAGATAGAGTGGTGAGTTAGGATGAGGGTGAGTTATGGCACAGGAGATTGGGCCATATACACCACATTGATTTAAAGGTCATGCAACATATTTCTACAGGGCTTCCAACGAGTACACTTGCACAGATATACACATGCAAGGGATGTACCATGGGGAATTATACAAAGGTCAATTTTCACGAGAAGGAGAATCGAACAGCAGAAATCCTTGAGAGATTTCACTTAGATGTGCGTGGACCATTATATACAGCTTCTACAGCAAAATACAAGTATTATGTGATTTTTGTTGATAATTTTTCTAGAAAGTGTTGGATCTACTTCGTGCCAAAGAAAGATAAGATGATCTCAAAATTTTGTGAGCTCAAAGCACTGGTTCAGAAAGATACAGGGAAGCAGGTGAAGTCTCTAAGGAGCGACAATGATGGTGAGTACATCTCCAATGAATTCAATAACTTCTATCGCAAAGAAGGAATTTAGAGAGAGTTTATTGCACCTCATAACCCATAACAAAATGGGGTTGCAAAAAGAAATAATAGAAAAATTATGGGTGCGGCACTAACTATGTTACATGATCAGGGCCTATAGTTGCGTCTATGGGCAGAGGCATGCAACACAATGGTATTTATGCAAAACCATAGTCCTTATTAGATACTTGGCATGAGTATGCTAGAGGAGGCTTTTTCTGGTAAGAAATTTGATGTTTCATATTTTAAAATTTTTGGCTCATCTGTCTATTTCCATGTGACCAAAGATTCCAGAAAGAAGCTAGAACCAAAACTAGAGATTGGGATATTTGTGGGGTACAATGATACTCCCCACAACTGTCGGGTGTATTTGATGAATAACAGGATGGTAGTTGTCAGACGGGATGTAAAATTTGATGAGGAGAAAGCCATGTGATTGTCCCTTGAGAGGGAGCTTGATTTGCATGCAGATGAGGAACTGTTTGTTCCAAAGGATGAACCTCAAGATGTGGAGCAGCCACATGAGGAGGATCATGGAGTGGTAGAAAACACTCATGCATAGCCATTCACTAGACATGGTAGGAGGCGCACCATAGAGGCTGACAGATTGAGACTTGATGTAGCAGAACATGTAGGAGCACCTACATCACAGCGCAGACAGAGACAGTCACCAAAGAGGTATAATGGATACATGGCTCATATGAGCAAGTGTATTGTGACAGAACCATCCTCTTTTGAGGAAGGAGTGCAACAACCAACTTGGTTTGACACCATGGTTGAGGAGTATGACTCGATCGTTAGGAAAAGTGCATGGGAAGTTGTCCCAAGACCAGTCGGGAAGTCATTGATTGAATCTAGATGGATCTATAAGGTGAAACAAGCATAATATGGGAGTGTGGAGAAGTACAAGGCTATAATTGTAGCTTGTGGATTATCACAGGTTTAGGGGATTGACTATGAGGATAATTTTGCACCAGTTTCACGGTACTCATCGATAGATATATCCTTGCACTTTCAGCGCAGATGGGTTGGCAGATACATCAGCTGGATTTGAAGACTACATTTCTCAATGGAGTAATTGGGGAAGAAGTGTAAATTGAGAAGCCAGGAGGTTTTGAGACTTTTGATAGGGAGTCGCATGTGTGCAAACTCAAGAGAGCATTGTACGGGCTGAAGCAAGCACCTCGTGCTTGTACACTAGGATTGACAACTATTTCACCAGGTTGGGCTTCCCGAAGAGTGAAGCGGATGTGAACCTATACACAATTGTGGTTGATGGTAAGCTTCTGATTATTGTAATTTATGTAGATGATCTTATTCTGACAAGTGATGAGCAACTCAAACTTCTTCCAAAGAGGATCTTGCAAGAGAGTTTGAGATGAAGTACATGGGACTCCTTCACTACTTCCTTGGTTTGGAGATATGGCAGCGGGATGGGGATCTATTTGTTTATCAAGGAAAGTATGCCAAAGAGATTATGATGAAATTCTACATGGAGAGTTGTAAACCCAAGGAGACTCCTCTTCTAGGAAATTGGAGGAAGGAGGATGCTACTTCAAGTGACGTAGTGGACGCTATTGTTTATAGGGAGCTTGTGGGTTCACTCATGTACTTGGTGAACACACGACCAGACATATGCTACGTAGTTAACCAGCTTAGTCAAGCTATGGTTATGCCGACCAAGCTCTTTTGGAAGGTGGGGAAGCATGTCTTGAGATATCTCAGGGGCACTACAGAGTATGTATTATAGTACAAAAGGATATAGGGAGTGAATCTTCAAGGCTTCACTGGTGTAGATTGGGCAGAAAATCCATTAGAAAGGAAGAGCACATCAAGAGGGATCTTCAGCATAGGATTGACAATAGTTTCTTGGTACAATAGGAAGCAGATATTAGTTGCACTATGTTAAGCCAAGGAAAAGTACATGGAAGCCAGTCAGACGACATGTGATGCCATCTGGATGAGGAAGATACTTGTTGGTTTGTTTGGTCATCAGATGGATCTGACGGTGATACATTGTGATAACCAGAGTTGCATAAAACTATCGATTAATCCAGTATTCCATGACAGGTCCATGCATATTGACATCTGGTACCCACCATCTCAGGGATTGTGTTCAGAGACGCATTATTTTAGTTCAATACATTCCCGCAGAGGATCAAGATGCATATATTCTGACGAAGGCGCTCGCCAAGAGAAAATTCGAATACCACAGAGGCAGGATCGAGGTCGCTGATAATCCCTTTCTTGTTGAGAGGAAGTGTTGAAAAGTCATCAAGAAATGTAAATCTAATTTAATATTCCCCTAATTAAGTTGGAAAATAAATTGTAATCTTATCTCATAATCACTTGTAATAGTTAACTGAGTGTGATAGACTCAGTTAGCTCATGAAATTCAAGTGAGGGTGGTTGGTGAGGGATGTAGAGTGATTCTATTTGTTTTAGAGTCCAAGTTGCAGTTATTGTATTAGTTTAATGCATGTAATATCATTTAACTCAATTAAGTGAGTTAAAGTCAATCTAACTAGTTTTAACTGATTGTTGCACTAGTGAGAGGTCAAGTGAATTAAATCATATTTAATTCACATGCAGTGATATGTCAAGTGACTAACGATTTACTATTAATAGTTGTATGCATGTCATTTCCGATGAAGACCCAGTTGAGATAGAGGTTAAAGGGATGTTATCTATCAGTTGTATTATTAGTAAATTTTCAGTGCACAATTGGACAACCATAGGATTTCCCATGATGTTTTGCACAGTTTTGGAAGGTTGAATTTCATAATTAATACGGATCAATTGTTTTTAGAATTGCGCAAGCAAGGAAGGTTGAGCAGAAGCATGAAATTCGATAATTGGTGGTCGATTTTGTTCGGATCAGTGTGAGACAGTTGGTAGAGTGCGACAGACTCTTGTGAGAAGAGTGAATTGTATTGTTTCATGATTCCTTGGTTGATTATACAATAAATATAGAGGGGTTTTGAGCAACAGCTTTCCTAGGAAAAATATTTGTGTTGTGTGATTGATTTGCTTCTTTCTCTTACTTTGTTTCATTGTGCAATCGTGTTTATTTTCCACAAATATTGTAGAAGGATTTGGTGTCTTGTTTTAGTGTATTACATGATCGGATTGAATCCATTGGTATACACATTTTTTTGTATAATTTCTACACCTCCTTCAAGTCATCTTTAATAAAATAACAATACCTCTCCAAATGACATGTTTTCTGAGCTTACAATCATGTCAGCTTAATTATTATAGAAAAAAAGTATAAATAGTGTAGCTTGGCATAATTTCAGGCAAAAAACTTCAGACAAGTACATAACTGTAGAAAAATTGTGAGGATCACTTAGAAGGAAGTCGTATAGCCAGCAAAAGGAAGGGAGGAAGTGTGAGATCTATTTGGGATTTTTTTAAGGTTATTCATCTTCATACGTGCAAGGAAAGAGGATTTTTTCTATTGCAGTAGAGGTCGAGGCATTGCAAGAAGGTAAAATCAAGAGGAGATAATGGTATATATCTAGCCGATTTTCCAAGGAGAAAGTCGAGTTTCCAAGGAGAACATCTCCCACTAAAGAGATGGGAATCAAGTCATAATAAGAGGGTTTTATATATGTGTTATGGTTTATGGATTAGGATTGAAAACCTAATTCTAGGAGGTCAAAAGTATGAAGAAAAATGAAAGCCAAAGTTGAAGAAGAGCCCAAAATAATAAAGGATAAGGTTGACTATCGTTGACTACGTAAAAGAATATCCTAATATAAAGAAGTAAAAATCACTCACAAGAATTTACTAATAGAATAGAAATCACTTAATATCTATGCCCTAGATTTCTCAACACTCTTGACTCTTACGAAACTAGAAACTCCTCTGGAAATATGATAATTTTCCCCTCTACTACCTTCTACTCGATCACTAGCTCGGTCTCACTGTTGAATCACCCACGATTGGAAAATTGAACTACCTTGATCACTAAGTACCTGCACTGGTGTGGTGTGTTTTCCATCAACCCCATCTACCTCCTCTTATAATCTCAAGTTGAGACTTCAACAACCACGATTAAATATTTATCGATGGCTAATATCATCTCTGTAGAAATTTATCAATACCGTATGTATTTTCGGACTCTCCTAATCTAACAATTTTAATCCACTATTAAATACATAATCCTTCCACTAATTCTTTGCAAAAATTAAATCGCCAATTGCAAAACACATGAAGAAAAATCAATCGCACATAACAAGATGTTTTACCAGGAAAACTTAAAGCTAAAAACCCCAACTATCATATATTATGTATATCAATGGAACATGAAAAAATCTGATACAACTCATACAAATCTCAGCTCATAGAGCTCTCAGTACAATATACAATCGTCTCACACTGTGATACAAAAATTGGTTCACACATGCACCAATTTACTGCACCCTGACAACCTGCCTCCATTGTGCAATCCCTGATGAAGAAGATCCTTGAATTAATGAAATCTTTCCTTCCTTGACTGTGCAATCCTCATTAGCATCTCCAATGTGTGTGTATATGCACTTAATGCATCACTATAGTCACAACTGATGGTCAATCACACCCTTTCACCTATCTCTCCACTGGGTCTCCACTGGATCTGACATGCAAGTAGTTAACTGTTGTATTTATTCAGTTGCATGTGAGACACTGCTTGTGAATTAATTAAATAATTAATTCACTGATATCTCAATAGTGTATCATGAGTTACAACTAACACAACCGAGTTTAACTCACTTAACTGAGTTAAACTAAATAAAAACTCCCATAACTAATATTCCAACTCTGTTACAACTCTGCCACAATCATTTACAACAAATTCCACCATGCATTAGTCACCAACCAACCTTGGAATGCGTAATTCCTTCAGCTAACTGGTTTGCCACATCAGCTAACTGAAATCAAGTGCTTCAAGAGAATAATTTATTATTTATTGTCTGATTATCATTAAGGGCTAATAATAATCGACATGCATTCTATTTTTAGATATGCGATCTATAAATAGACTTCACCCATATCTCTAAAAATAGAAACTCATCTAAAGAAATAATTTTCTCAACCATCTAGAATCAGCATCCTGCAATTTTAGAATACACTTACCATTCTAAAAATAGACATACACCTAAAAATAGCCTGCGGGCCCCACCCAGTGAAGGTACTTAATTTTCACTAGGATCATCATCTTGTTGAATCTCAGCACTCCCTCTCAACAAGAAAGGAATTATCCTTCACCCCGATCCTGCCTCTATGGTATTTGAATTTTCTCCTGCTAAGTGCCTTCGTCAGAATATCTGCATCCTAATCTTCCGTAGGAATGTACTAGAGCAACATGATCTTCCGCTACACACAATCTATGATATGATGATACCGGATGTCTATATGCTTAGATATATCATGAAACACGGGATTAACCGAGCGTTTAATGCAAATTTGATTATCACAATGAATCATTGTAGGATCTAAATGAGAACCAAACAAACCAACCAGGATCTTCCTCATCCAGATAGCCTCACATGCAGCTTGACTTGCTCCCATGTATTCTACTTCCGCTGAACTGAGTGCCATGGATCTCTGTTTCCTACTGTACCAAGAAAATTTTGTAGATCCAACACTGAAAACCCCTCCTGATGTGCTCTTTCTATCCATTGGGTTTCCTGTCCAATCTGCATCCATGAAGCCATGCAACTTCACCTCATCCGTCTGTCTGTACCATAATCCATACTTAGATGTGCCCCTGAGATATCTCAGGACATGCTTTCCTGCCTTCCAAAAGAGCTTGGTAGGCTTAACCATCGCTTGACTAAGCTGGTTCACCGCATAGCATATTTTTGGTCTTGTATTAAATAAATACATGAGTGGACCCACCAACTGTCGATAAAAAGTGGCATCCACTAACTATGCCGATGTAGCACCCTTTTTCCTCCAATTTCCTAGAAAAGGAGTATCCATGGGTTTGTAGTCCTCCATGTGAAACTTACCAAGTGTCTCCCGAGCATACTTGCCTCGAGACATAAACATTTCACCATCTCGCTGCCATATTTCCAATCCAAGGAAATAATGAAGAAGGCGCATATCCTTCATCTCAAACTCCTTTGCAAGGTCTTCCTTGCATGAGTGTATCAACTGCTCATCATCAGTCAGTATTAAATCATCAACATAAAGAAAAATAATTAAAAGCTTGCCCTCCACCACAATCTAGTATAGGTTTTCATCCACCTCACTCTTGGTGAAGCCAAGTCCAGTGAAATATTTGTCGATCCGAGTGTACCAAGCACGGGGTTCTTTTGCATGAAGAAGATCCAGCATCTACGATAATATTCATCAACAAAAATAACATAATACCTATGTTTTGTTGTTTAAGAAATCGAGAATGGTCCACACACGTCTATGTGAATTCTCTCCAGGATCACCGAAGCACGGATCTCCTTCTCATGAAAGGTGGTCTTCACAAACTTACCCATTGTACATCCCTTGCACTTATCTAACTGTGCAAGTATACCCTTGGAAAGTCTAGTAGAAATCAGCTGCAAAATCTTCAGGGCGCCATGGTGAAGATGGCCCAATCTCCTGTGCCATAATTTTCCCTCATCCCGGCTTACCACTTCTTCTGCTTTTCCCACCATTGTAGTGCAGCCCTCTACCTCCAGCTTGTAGATATTCTTAACTCGGATCCCTATCTTCTTGGTTTGACCCATTGTTTTATGTCGTAGGAAAGCTTTTCCATCGCTGAAAACAACGTCATAACCTCTTTCCTCCAACATCGCAACTGAGACCAAGTTCTTCTTCAAACTTGGAACATGCATAACATCTTTCAATATAAATTGTTTACCTGAATCCCTCTCAAAGGTAATGGTACCAATGTTGGTCGCGCTGTATCGTCCATCGTCGCCCATCTATATATGCATTTGGAGATATTTCTCCTTCAAGTCGCTGAAAATCTCCTTATCTCCTGTCACGTGGAAGTAAGCACCACTATCAAGATACCACACCAATCCCATTACGCTTGAAACAAAGCATGAAATTAAAGAGAAATCAAGTTCAAATTGCAAGGCAAGGGCCTCACCAACTGCAGCTCCAATAGCCTTCTTGTTCTTCTTTTTCTGTGGGCAGTTAGTGGCGAGATGCCCATGTTCATGACAGTGAAAACACTTCACTTTGGACAAATCTAGATTCTTGCCTTTAGCCTCAGATTTTGAGTGGAATTTCTTCCCCTTCCCTTTCCTTAATTTGGTAGCCAAAGAAAAATCATTTTCATCATCATGCTTTGATGAAGATATCCATCCCTAGTATTCCGCCTTATCTCCTCCTGCACTAGATCTGACCAAAGTCACTCCCAATCAGGAAGTTTCTCCCATCCATTGATAGAGTCTTCATAAATGTGCCAACTCTTTGGAAGCCCAGGGAGAGCCAATTCCCACACTCCCCAACTCATCCCGAAATTGGAAAAAATTCGTGAGATACTTTGGAATATTGTCGCCCTTCTCCATTTTGATTTCTGAGTTTATCGTTTAGCGCCAACTTCCTATGGTCACTGCTGCTTTGGAAAATATCTGTCAAAGCCTTCCACATTGCAAATGGAGTGGCTTTCCCATGAAG
The DNA here is from genome assembly GCA_034641835.2 of Pinus albicaulis. Classification (NCBI taxonomy): domain Eukaryota; kingdom Viridiplantae; phylum Streptophyta; class Pinopsida; order Pinales; family Pinaceae; genus Pinus; species Pinus albicaulis. The sequence goes on from CM076576.1 coordinate 788,240,537, forward strand.
GCTTCACACAATATCATCTTTCAAAACTTCCCACAGAATCATTCTCGTCTTCGCTACTTTCTTTTGCCAGGCGTCAAGTAATGCAACATCTGTCGAAGTGGGCTTAGGAATATCAATTTCGATGAACTCCTTCATGCCATTATCTTCAGGCACTAACTCCATCCTATCCTTCCATTCAATGTAGTTAGAGCTTCCCTCGAGTGCATACTCCAACCACAAACCATTGAAAGCCATTTCGATGTCTACTCAACTATCGCACCAAGAAATTCCTGCAGCAAATTCGAATTGTTCCACCAACACAACTCAACACTGCTTCACTATTGCAATCTTCAGTGATTAACACTGCTCTGATACCATGTATAAATTTATCAATACTGTATGTATTGTCAGACTCTCCTAATCTAAAAATTTTAATTTCACTGTTAAATACAGAATCCATCCACTAATTCTTTGCGTAAATTAAATTTCCAATTGCAAAACACATGAAGAAAAATCAATCGCACATAACAAGATGTTTTACTGGGAAAGCTTAAAGCTAAAACCCCCAACTATCATATATTATGTATATCAATGGAACATGAAACAATCTCATACATCTCATACAAAGCTCAGCTCATAGAGCTCTTAGTACAATATACAATCGTCTCACACTGCCATACAAAAATATTTTCACACATGCACCAATTTACTGCACCCTGACAACATGCCTCCACTGCGCAATCCCTGATGAAGAAGATCCTTGAATTAATGAAATATTTCCTTCCTTGACTGTGCAATCCTCATTAGCATCTCCAATGTGTGTGTATATGCACTTAATGCATCACTATAGTCACAACTGATGGTCAATCACACCCTTTCACCTATCTCTCCACTGGGTCTCCACTGGATCTGACATGCAAGTAGTTAACTGTTGTATTTATTCAGTTGCATGTGAGACACTGCTTGTGAATTAATTAAATAATTAATTCACTGATCTCTCACTAGTGTGTCATGAGTTACAACTATCACAACTGAGTTTAACTCACTTAACTGAGTTAAAATAAATAACAACTCCCATAACTACTCTTCCAACTCTATTACAACTCTGCCACAATCAGTTACAATGAAGTCCACCATGCATGAGTCACCAACCAACCTTGGAATGCGTAATTCCTTCAGCTAACTAGTTTTCCACATCAGTTAATTGAAATCAAGTGCTTCAAGAGAATAAGTTATTATTTATTGTTTGATTATCATTAAGGGCTAATAATAATCGACATGCATTCTATTCTTAGATATGCGATCTATAAATAGACTTCACCCATATCTCTAAAAATAGAAACTCGTCTAAAGATAGAATTTTCTCGACCATCTAGAATCAACATCCTGCCAATGTTAGAATATGCTCACCATTCTAAAAATAGACATACAACTAAAAATAGCCTATGGTCCCCACCTAGTGAAGGTGCTTAATTTTCACTAGGATCATCATCTTGTTGAATCTCAACAATCTCTAAGTCGATCCATGTGAGTTTCTAGAGAATTCTCACATTTCTCAATTAATTCCTACTAATTAATTAGCTTCCCTAAGTTAGAGAGGAAAGTTTTAATTATTGATCAATTGATTTAACTAAGCTATCTTTGTGTGAAATTTCTAGAAACAATTTTTGGGTTTTGGAGAACTCGTGTGTTTTAGCCTCTCCACAAAGTTTGAGACTAGAACTCCATTCGATGCTAAAAAACTAACATTTTGGTTGTATCTCTTGTTTACGGATTCTATGGTTGTGATTTATTTACTTTGTTGTTCCTAGTACATTGCTTTGGTATTTGTTGCTAATTTCCATTTAGAAATATTACAAAACACACCGTTTTATTTTCACAAAATCTTGTGATTTTTAATTTTGAGTTCGTTGTCCTCTATTACACTAGTTACTTAGATCATAAATAAGGCACACCCTTTTGGATTTCATTTCTTAATTTGTAGTGATAAATTTTTCCTTAGTAAGACAATAATTCTTATCCCTCCAATACCTTTTCCTCTTCTTCGTCATTGAGGCATTCTAATGATTTACCATAACAATCAACTTTGGTCCTATTGTGGCTCATTTGCATTTTCTATTATTTTATTTTCAAAATACAAAAAAATCATACATGATAAAATGAAAATCCTTCATCTGTATGAAAGTCATTTTATAATTCATATATTTTATCAATTAATATGGTTTCGAAGCATGTGAAGGTGGGACTGAAAGTTCCAAATAATACATGTGCAAGTTGTCAAGCAGGATTAAAGCATGTTCCATTTGATGAAGATCAGCGGTAACCCATGGGCACAAACAACCTACAGGTTAGCCAGAGAGGTGCCTCCGCAGTTGACTCTGCTAACTAATGGCAGATCAAAAATCAACGGTTCTCGTTCACTGCGGGGGCAGCACCCCTCGGAAAGCTTCGTACCCCCGAGCGCTCCCACAGTGACGTATGCATCCAGTTGGCGGTAAATCACCTGTCATTGTCATATGTACCATTATTTGTCCGTTTAAGCATTAATTCAAAATTAATGTTTGAAATCCGCTCCACTTATGTAAAGGATTCAAGTCTTTATTTTGTCTATCAGTCTCTGATTCTCAGTCATCCGCAAAGTCATTCTGGTCATTTCATTTTCTTATTTTCACATGCCATTGTCCGCCACCCTGCATCATTCCATGGCTAAACAACCTTCCTTGTCCAACTCTTCAAGCCGCATCCCTCTCATGGATACTAAGCAAGATATTCGGGACACCATCTGCCCCATTGAACATTTACCCTTTTACCATCAAGTTATCTTGAATGAGAAAAATTCTCCCATCTATTCAGCTATGGATAATTCTAGTGTTGTTTCTGCATGTATCCCCAAAACATATCTGTTTCCCAAATTTGTGCATTGGTTAGTGTCTGCGTTGTATCTCGATAAATGCTTTGTGATGAATTTCTTAGGTGAAAATGTTCTTCAAGTTTCATCCCAGATAATTCGCCAAGCCCTATGTTATCTTGAGTCTGAGTCTTATGTTCAATTCACTAATGAGTCATTGGTAGAATTTTATGATAACCTTGCAGGACAGGAGTTTAACCAGGTCATCTCCTTATTGAAGCCGAATTTGGAGCAATTTGTAGCAGATGATAAACAATTCTGATTAGATAATTTTGAAGCAGAGGTTAGACCAATGTTACAATTTTTGTCAAATATTCTTGGAAAAGAAGATTCCTCTCAAGTTGACAGGTTAGTGTTGGGATTGTTTGCCATGATGATGTAGTCTAAATTAGTGTTGGATATTCCCTCTTATTGGCAAGAGGTTGTTAATACTCATCTTATGAGCTTATCCCTCACCGGTTCCTTCAAGTTCCCCTCACTTATCACTTATCTATTTTTGTATAAAAATGTAGAGGAATTTTTACATTTGGGATTGAATATAAGGGATGCAAATAAGAAAAGGCAATCAGTAGTTTTCTGGACTGATGTAGTAAGAAATGAACCAGATGAGGGAGGGATATTTGATTTTGCTACCTCTTTTATGGAAGTTTCTTATAAGGTTTTAAATAGTGTTCCTCCTCCTTGTTTCCTTCCCAAAGCTCAAGAGTGTCTCTAATTAAGTAATGCTTATAAATTTTGGGATTGGTTTGTATATGAGGATTATTCGAAGATTAGGTTATATGGAGCGGGAGTAGAACCTTATAGATTTCCAACTTTTTTCCCTATGAGGTTGTTTGCATTGGAATTCATTAGACAACATCTGAACATAGATCAAGTTCATTTTCTTCCCATGAAGAAGGATCATTTGTTTAAACTGCCTATGTCTGTGGGTCCATTTGTAGTAAATATGAGGCAAGAATTTAATGAGGCAAGCATAATGTTGGAAGATATGCACTTATTGTTAAGTGGGAAATGGGGCTATGACCCCCACAAGGTGATTTCTAATAGGAGGGTTGAAAATGGCTACTCTGATTTCATTCAAGATAATGAGCTTGAACTTGAAAAATTAGCTAACAAAAGTTTTGCAGATTCTGTTAGTTCTAGTATACAGACCCATTTCATCTCAGATAAATTGGGAAAAAGAAGTAAAGAAGCAGTGGTTGATTCTGAAGATGAGGAACAGAGAGATGAGAAGAGGGAAATATTGACTAAGGAAATACCAAGCACTCAGCCTGGTTTCCTCCAATTAGGAGATGAATAGAATGTACCAGCTTCACCTACCAGACATGGAGATGTTCAAGCTAAAATCCCTTTGATCAAGCAGGTTTTTTCTTAGATTGCAGAGAGGAATCAAAATATGAAAGCTAGTATGGAAGCATACGCAGAATATCAGATTACTTCAAACCAAACTAGACTGTTTACTTCCATGGACTTAGAAAAGGATCAATTTAAAATTTCTTTTTCTCACCCACCTGAAATGATAGTAGGGTCATCAAGTAGTTTTAAAACAGTTAATTTGACTGTTGATGTGAAGAAAATTCCTTTACCCGATAAAGTTAAATTACATATGCAGATAGGGAAACTGATTGTTAATGATTTAACCAAGTCCAGTGCAGCTGCTCAAAAGGTCGAACAGATGCTAGGAAAAGTGATCAAGCAGTTGAAATTGGAAAATGCCAATTCTAGGGCTTTGTCAACTCAAAACAAAGAATTGAAAAATATTATTGTGAATATTGGAGTAAATCCTAATGATAAGTCTGTTATACAAAAATTTTTATAGAGTGTTGAGTCAGAGATAAATGTGTTGAAAAATAAATTAAAGTTTCTAACTGGATAACACTCAATGGAAGCAGAGGCAATAGAGGTTTAGAATGAGAAAGAACATCTTTTACAGTAATTGTTACAAAAATAGGAGGAAATCCCTAAGCTAAAGGATGTTTTCCATAACTTGCAAACTTATATTGATTCTCATTCTTGTACCATAGTCATGCCATCAGGAACTGATGACCTAGTGGCAAGATTATCTCAGTTGAGTACTGAGTTGAAGATGGCAGAAAGGGATCTCAAGAAGGCTTAGAGCGACTTGGAGGTAGTGACTAAGATAATGCAGGCTCAAGAAGGAGAATTTAGTAAATACAGATCAGATTGTCAAACTTCCAATAGAGTGATCAAGAGTTTAAAGGAAAGAATATTGAAAGGAAATATAACTCTGATCCAAGCAAAGGACATTGTATGGAATGAGATCATTGAAGCAATGAGAACAATTTGGGAGTCTCTGATAATAGTATCAGAAGAAAATAATATTATCAGAGACTTAGAAGAAAAGGTTATGGCAGATAAACAGAAGACTCTTAACAGAGCCTTGTGGGCAAAGAGGTTCATTTATTTCATCAATTCTAAAACAGACCAAGAGTTGGAAGAAAATGAAATTAAAGATGGGACATTATGTGTCCTAGAGATTAATACATTGATTGTAAAGAATGGTTGCATGAATTCAATAGAGAAGAAGTTGGCAGAGATTAAACAAGATGTAACCAAGTTTGACAACATATTTGACAAAAGGGCCAGAGCAGGATTACCTTCATGCTAGGATCTCAAAGGCAGTCTTTTATCATGGGATTCCTATGAGCCATTGTTAGTGCTATAGAAGAGTAAAATGGATAATACCCATGAGAAGACCACAACCCTGAAAGGAGCCACAATTGTTAATTTCTTGCAGAGGCATTTTCAGTTGCTTTGGATGGTATAAACCTTGTTCACAAAACGTCCTACTTTTAGTAGGATCATAGCTTTCTGGCTAGAATATCATAAAATGATCAATTCTCCCAAAGCTAGCATCGAGATATGGAAGAAATGGAGAGTGTGGATGAATCATCCACCTGGTGACACCTCAACGTCACAAAACGACACGTCAGAAAATCCAGAGAATAAAGTGGCTGCCAGTCATGTCCAAATTCAACAGATAGATTAAAGCTTTAGTTATATTTATCTTTTTTAAAAGAAAAAGATCCATATTGTAATGAAGCTATTAAATTTCCATGTAATAGGTAGTTTATGCAGTTTTCGTAGTTAAAACAGTTACAAGTAGTTTTCAGCTGTTACAACTGCTTTGCATTGTATTTAAAATAATGAAAAAGAAAGAAGAGGGTTCCGAGTTTTGGACCTCTGGATGACCATAAATTTTGTACTGAATTTTATAAAATTAATGAAAGAAGATTAAGTTTCTTGCACCTATTGATGTTGATGCGTTTTTCCAGTTTCATCATATGTTTATTCTTCTGTGAATGAGGTGAAGTAATGTAGTTGCAGGTATCTTTTTACAATTTGTAAGTAAGAGTTAAATGTCCTTAATGTGTGCTCCTTCACTCCAACTATTTTCTCTCTATACAGTTCTTTCTAAAATTTAAAGTGATAAATTTTGTTATCCAACATATCATTTTAAGCTTTCATTCCATTTTCTTCCTTCCATTTCAGGTAATATCAACAGATAATGGCATTGTGAAATCTTTCATTATATCAGATCATTGAGGGTTATAAATAATTAATTTCCAAAGGTGCTTAGAAAAGACCATTTGATATCTTAAATTTGTGACATATATTTAAAAATGTCTTGAGCACAGATTCCTTATCACAGCCAAGGGATTGTTTCTTGAGATACAATAGGTCCTATGGGCTGCCAGCCACTCCATGCCAATTAAAATATCATATAAACCCAATGGAAATATATTAAGCATGATTTTTGTGGGCATGCCACTTATTTCTAGGTGGCATGACTCCACCAAAGCAATCACCCTCTTTTTTACTCCTGTAGCTAGTTTGACCAACCATGATTTGGCATGTGGTTTATTTTGCAAAGAACATGTATCTACAATTTTCGGGCTGAAATAATTGAAATTATAACCTAGATCAATTAAAATTAAAATAGGCTAGTTGGAAACAATACCTTCCATTTTGGTCACAGAGGCTTGATGATCTGCTTTTGTGTTGTACAATGCCGCATAAATCCGAGGTATAATTTGAGCCACATCATTCATTGTTTTTTCCTCTTGGACATTGTATAACTTCTTTCTATTATACTATTGGTAAGGGTAATCTTTTAACATGTGGTTCTCTCCACATCCCCAGCATTACAATTGATTTCTCATGGGTTCTTATGCCTCTTCCCATGTTGATTTGAGAGGACGATCTCTATTGGTAGCAAGGAAATTCTAATGAAACTCACCTTTTGCAGATGTATTGAACTTGACATTTTTTGGCATGTGCTTGTAGCCTGAGGATTGTGGTCCTTTCCTTTCAAAGTTTGTTTTTTCTTTCTTCTTCCAATATGTTCTTAATTCATCCCTATACTTGGACTAATCATAGCAATTCTTGGCCCTCCTAATAGTTTCATCTATTTCCTTTGGCTCATCAAATGCAATTTTGTCTTGGTAGGACTATTGTAACCCACTGAGGTATCTCTAAATCTTCACCTTATTGTCCTTTATCTAGGGAACATACTTCAGTAGTTCCAAAAATATGTTGATGTAGGCATCCAAGGTGATGTGTCCTAGCTTGTGTTCATGGAACTCTTTGATTTTTCTATCATTATACCTCTTAGACATGTACTTTTCCTAGAAATATTTCCCAAATATTTTCCAAGTCCTGTCCTTTTCTGTGATGATTTTGACATTTATAAGATCTTTACACCATATCTCATATTTTCCTTTCAAGTTAAAAATGGCTACCCTAGTTGTCATATTTTTAGAATATTCATGAACTATGAAGTACTTCTTTAAGCCCAAAACCCCAGTTTTTTCTTCTTCAATATTCTTAATCTCTCCATCAAAATTAGGGGGGCTTTCTTTCTTGAATTCTTCCAGTATTGTGTTTTTCTCTCTCTTCCTTTGATGGTGGTGTCTTTTTTTCCTAGTTGTGACATTGGATAGTTGGTCATGGATGTTTTTTTCTCTTTATAGAGTGTTGAGCGGAGTTCCTCCTCTATCATGTCTTCACTTGTCTTATTGTGCCTCTTATTTGACTTGCTACATTTTTCCTTATTGGTTTCCAATTCATGTTTGTAGATTTCAAATGGACTTTGCTTATATTTATGCATGTCCAGATAAATAGCACCAGGTTCATGTTGCTTTTTTCTTTGTAGATCTAACAAGCTTTGCAATATCAATGCATTCACCTATGCTTTCCTTTCTTGGGCTCTAAAAATATTTTCATTATCAGCCTCGTAGCTCCTGAGTTCAATTCTCAAGCTTCTGAGGGTAACCATCCAACTAGGGAAATTTTCTTTTGACCTCTTTCCAATTGAATCTTCTTCCAAGTTAGAATGGGTTCTATCAATATTGTATTATACCATTCTACTACTCATTCCTATGTTTTATAATAAAGATTTTTTTTTCTTATGTGCTTTGAAACACATAATTGTTAGCTAAATTAAACATAAACATATTAATCATAGCCTTAGCATGTAAGCACCAAGCATGATAACCTCAAGTTATTCACACAACCAAAATCCATGTCAGTTGCATATTTCCATCAAACAAAAGGAGAAATAATAATGTAATCTTGGTTAGCAATCACATTAACTACAAGTTTAAATAAACGTTCATATAACAATTTAATTTACCCATCCATATAAAATTTAATTTTACTCTTTGTGTGTGAGCGCCTTCAAGTCCAGTGTTGAAACTTAACTTCCACGTTGTACTATTCCATGTCATACCAGCTTTGGCCTTGTATTTTCATCATTAAAATGACACTCCAGTGCCTCATGCCCAGGTACCCTAGCGGAACTCACCATTTTTATGTCCCCTTTCAAGACATGCTCCGCGTTAGATGTTGTAAGCAATCAAAACATGCATGTCTAATTGTTGACATGTGGCTTCCATGTGTCACTCACCAATTATCCATTAGATTAGAAAAAAGTATCATTTCCACCTACCATGTGCCACAACTTGGGGTTTCCATGTCATCATCAAAGCTACGTTACTATCATTGTGTCATCCACATGGGCTTGACAAGTCATATCGATACCATGCTAATCACTTGATATTAGCACTAATAATTATTGTTAATTAAATTAATTACAATTAGCGCTCAATATTAACAAGGGTATTTTTTGAGAAAATCCTTTGTTTCCTATCAATTACACACAGTATCTAGTGCTGAAAATTTCACCATTAGGTACATTTAATCATTATAGGATCTAATTGAACCAAGATTGAGAGTAACGAGAAAATTAACATTTCATACAAGGCTTCCCTTCCAAAATTTTGGTTTTGGTCACTTAAAGGTTTTTCCTCCCTAAGTTGGAGTGGTTAATAGATGACCCTATTAGGTGTTCTCAGCCCCCAAGGGGAAGTGATATGATCTTGATCCACCCTCCAATCGATAGGTGCCATGTGAATTTTTATCACTCAAAAGTTCCTCTTGGTCGTGTGAGAAAAATCTTAAGGTAACCATTTCAACCCATATTTCAAGTTTACGGCTAGCCCCTACAACCTAGAGAGGGATCTCTATTATAGCTCAGCCACCTAGTGTCACCTCAGTAATTGGTTTTGTTTTCAATACAGTGGATAGATCTTATACTCAGTATCGTTTGAAAAGATTGTGGTAGGGTAGAGAAGTAGAAATCCATTGGGCATGAAGTCGAAGGGTATCAAAATTAATCAAGAGGTTACCAAGATGCTGATGATATACAAAGAAATTGCAAGAGAAGGGTAGCTGATATTTACCTAGACAATTCTATCGTTGAGTATGGTGGTAGAAAAAGAAGAAGAAACCCATAAAATAAAGCAACTAACAAGGATGATTTTTTTTAAACTTTAGATAGAATGGTGGTACTTGAATCTATGGAAAAAAAGCATGAAAAATGAATTCTATTTCCTCAACTTTCATTCAAATACAAAGAAGAAAAACATTGAATGGAAACAAAGTAGAGATAAACATACACTTAGAACGCATATTGGGAAACATCAAAACAAGAATTTATGTTCTCAATTGCCATATTCTTCTGATCTTGGTCACTTTGGTTAAGATCCAAAGTAAAAAATGTACACAATAGTCTCTAATCTTCTCAAAATCCAAATGCTTTGACTTCTATTTTCATACATTGTATGGAAAAATATAGAAATCTTAAGATCCAAAATATCTGGGAAAGTAACTATAAAATTTTACAACCTTTTCATAATTTAATTTACGAAGTAAAGTTTGTCCCTATTGACAAAACTATTCGTACTTCAATCCTGAATCTAGACACAAAGAGAAAAATATTTGTTGAAATTGCACCAAGTGTCCGTTGATTCTTTGGAGAATATTGTCGAGTCAAATCACTAAAAATATGGATATGGAATTGATTTCTAGAGTTTAGCTAGTATGCATTGTCACTAGGTTATGTATTCCTTCATTTCCTATAGCAATTAATATTCAGTGAATCTACAAAACTACTTCCAACCTCTCAACATGATTTCTTCCACTTTTGAAGGTTGGATATACAAAAAGGTCTCCATCTGCATGACCATCCTTGCTACTTGCTCTTGGATTTTCTAAAACTTGGTTGAAATAAAACAACCCCCTCTCAAACCATTTAAACTATTCACTTTATTACAATGGCCATTTTTAAACTTTAAACATAAATTTATTCACCTTTTTAAACATAAATAATAACATTTTCTCAATATATATATATATATATATATATATATATATATATATATATATAAAACAAAAAATAAAAGAAAAAGTTACAATAGAACAAAAGCGTTGGAATAAAAAGAAAGCTGCAGAACAAAAGAGTTGCAATAGTATCAGAGTTTCATAATTCTCCTTGGATTCATAATTTTATTAAAAACAAATTTCATGAGTTAAAGCCATTTTCTACATTCACATTTTTCACAATGTTAAAGTTAAGTCCTTAAGTGGGTCAAAAACTTATACTCAAAATTCCCTATCAATTAATCCTTGTTATTTTACAAGTGATTCACAATTTCTACTAGGAGAGTATCAACCAATGCTTCGGTTGAGCTCATTGTCTTTATGTAAGTAACAAGTTCATGTTTTGTATTAACCACAATCACATTCTATTAGTATTGACAAGTTTTCATATTAGTATTTTTCTCATTGACCATGTTGAGCTTCAGGTCTTCAAGATAGGGGTTTTACTGATGGATTAAGCGATAGACTAGGTATGATTGATACTAGAAAGATTTGTCTTCCCCAAAATCTACTAGTTGGGTATGGATCTCATCAGAAAGAAACTAAGGTAAATCATACTTGGTCCATTCCTTGGTGACTATATCACATAAAGTGGCTAGGAATCCTAGAAATAGATCATTTACTAAGATTTCAGTACTTCTACCAAAGAATTGGGCAAGCATCAAGACGAAGATTTGGGGCATGGAATCTGTTAGTGTTAATCTATACAACCTGTCACCAAAGATTCTGGAGTGTAAAAACTCTGGTAAACTTTATAAGTATATATTATTATTGATAAAAGATGAAAGATGATTACAATGGGGAATCACCAAGGCTTTAAATATAGCCTTATGGTGTCCCTTGGCGAAGAGGCATGATCTTTGATCATGCCCTTTCACTTAATAAAACCTAAGATAACTATATCTAACTAATAATTAATAAAATATACATAACATTGCCCCTCTCTTAAAGATGCTTTGTCCTCAAAGCATACGTAACGATGGACAATGTTGACGAACGCTTGGGTTTCTTGAGCGGTGGGCTCTTGCTTCCCACATTTTAAAAATATCGTGAAGCATCTTCTCAAGCTCCATCTGTTGGTGATGTGGATAGTGACAAGATATGATATTGACAGGGTCGGGTCCTTTCTTGAATTCTATTGGATGTTCATGTTCCTTATTAGGAGGTATTTTTATTGGCAGGTCTTGGAAGACTTTTTCATGTTTCCTAACTATTCCTTGTTCTTCTGGTGATTTTTCGTGATTTATCTTTAGATTTAGAGGTAAGTTACCAAAAATTATCGTTCGATGCAACTTCTCCTCATCATCAAATGATTCCTTCTTAACAACCATATCTGCGTCAACATCGAAGGCCTCAATAGCTTCTGGCACTGTATCAGTGGCTTCAAATGTGTTTATCTCTTCACATTTTTCTTTCAATTCCGAAGATGAAACATTTGGTTGTTTATAAGCATCTATATTTTCATGGTTTCTTTCATTTTCAATGACTATGTCTGTTGTTGCATATGTGATAGCAGTCATGTTGAATACCAACATTGTTTCTTTTTCTGCCATTGGATTTTCATTTATATCAACGTTCTCAATAACTTTTGTTGTTGCATTACTAGCTTTATTAGTGGATTGAGTTGTATTTTCTTCTCTGAGTTTCTCAACTCTATAATTTCCATGGTTGATCTCAGAGTCTCTACTTCTAGGTGGTTCAACACTATAGCCTTCATGTGAGCTGATTTCCAATTCAACCTCATTTAATTGCTCTTCTTCAAACATGTTATATTCATGATGATGATCTGAATTAGCTAAATTGTTCAGTTGATTATGTTCGAAATTTGGGAATATTGGAGGTTGTGTCTGACTTAACTTATCTATCTTATCATTTAGCTTATTGAAGAGTTCTGTCATCTTTTTTGTGGTCTCATGATGATTTAGCCACATTTGTCTTTCTATTCGATTTGTCGTGTCATGAACCTTTTTGATGTCGTCGGAGTGTCCTGCAACTGTACCTTCAAGATCAACTAATATTTTTCCGAATTCTTTGGAATTATTATTGATCTGTTTCTCAAGATCCACCAACTTCTTCTGGAATTCAGCCATCGACATCGATGAAGACATTGACGTGTATGAGGTGGGGAATATTTTTCTGCCAGTTTTTCCCTTTTTTTTCTTTTAAATTAATTAATTAATTTTTTTTTTTGAAATAATAATAATAATAATAATTATTATATATATATATATAATTCAAATAATAAAATAATAATAATAATTATTATTATTATTATTTAAAATATATATATATAATTATGGGGAAAAATTTCTGTTAACTTTGAAAAGTCACGTTCTTTTTAAAAGTCATGTTGTTTTGAAAAGGGTGAATGGGTTTTAATACCATGGGAAATTACCATGGGCTCCAAAACCACGAGCTTGTAAACTACGAGCAATTACTCTTCCTTATTTCTTTTTACTTTGTCTTCACATGTACGTATATGTACTTCTTTATATATATATATATCTCTTTTTACTTTTTCTTTTTTTCTTTTGGAACTATTTTCTTTTAAATATTTTTTTTTTCCTTTTAATTTATTTCCCCCTTTATGTTAACTTTCCTTCTCTTATATATATATATATATATATATATATATATATTTCTTCCTTCTTCTTTTTTTAAAAAACAAATGTTGCTACCCACAAGCACTTGGTTTTTAAAAAAATCTGCAATTTTGGAATTTTCTTGTAATTCCTTAATTCTGGGTGATCACACAGATCCCGAAGAGCGATGGCTCCGATACCAATGGAGTGTAAAAACTCTGGTAAACTTTATAAGTATATATTATTATTGATAAAAGATGAGATATGAGATATGATTACAATGGGGAATCACCAAGGCTTTAAATATAGCCTTATGGTGTCCCTTGGCGAAGAGGCATGATCTTTGATCATGCCCTTTCACTTAATAAAACCTAAGATAACTATATCTAACTAATAATTAATAAAATATACATAACAGATCCAATGGATTCTTATCATGTCTTGTTAGGGTCTCATAGTCAATTTTTTGTCATTTCATTAAGTTTTCAAAGCAAAATTTGGTCATTGGGTAGTAGGTCTAGGGCTATTTCCACTCCTCTCAAAATTTTACATGTTGGTCCTTGTCATCACTCAGCTGAGTGTACCATAATTCAAAGATAATCATCATAATTCCATTCATCACCATCATGATTTCATCCAGTTCAGTGTCTCCATTAGGTCATTAGGCTTTCAGGGTCACAAAATATGTCATTCCATGCATAAAATACAGCAAGGGAGGAGTGGTAATAGGTAAATTGGTTCAATAAAGTTTGATTTCAAATGTAATTTATGTTTTTATATGTAATAAGTTCATCATGTTCCTAAAGTTTCATACAAGGTGTTCAAGTTACAAGTTTACAATAACAAAGTGAAAAGACATGTAGTGGGCCATCCAACTACAAAGAATAAAAGTGACCAATACAAGTTATAAAAAGACCAATTCAGTTCATTTTTTCATTCAAATCATCCAATAAGAGCTATTATCCATCACCAAGTGCAAATTCATCAAGTTCAAGACAAAAACACTCAAGAATTTGGTGCCAAAGCAGCCACGTTGCGCTTTCTGCCCTCCACGCTACGCTTTCTTCACAAGGTTGTGTTTTATCTCCTAGAGGCATAAAATCAAGTTCTCAAGGCTTCTGAAGGTTTTCAATGTGTTAATAATCTATGGAAAAGTAAGTATCACCTCAAAAAACCCATCCTTGGAGCTCAATTTCATGGTTTTAGTGTGAAAACCCTAGATTGGCCTCCATGTTGCTTTTTTGTAGCTAGACCATATTTTCACATTTTGCAAGAAAAATACTCTTTCCCATGGACTTATTTTCCTCCCTCGCACTCTTAAACATCCCCAAAAGTCTTCACAAGCTCTCATTTCGATTTCTCAAGTCCCAAAACCTAAACCCTAGCCACATTCTGCCATTTTGGGGAGTTTTCCTAACGAGGACTATGTTTAAATTTCCTAGCCCAATTCCCTTGCCCATTTCACTTCCTACACCTCCCTAAAACCCCTGCCCATCTCCTTAAATTTTCCTATCCTATCCCTTTTCCCCTTCCACTATTTTTTCAAACTAGGGTGTTTCCCCCTTGAAATCAACCATATGGAGGAGATGAAATCTTATAACAAAGGAGGTCAGGTGATAAGACATGAGCCCCTAAACACCCTTGAAATGATGTCTACACCATTTTCCAAGCATTGTTTTCAAGCAGTAGGGTGCCTTCCTTTTTTTCAACTAGTTGAGAAGGTCAAATACAATGCAACATTGACCAAGTTGTTTGCCACTCAACTCAAAAGGGACAAAGTAACAATTGTAGGGGTCAATTTCACTATATCAATTGATATAGTAGCTAAGGCCACATGCATGCCGAATCATGGTGAAAAATGGTTTAAGAACCAAGATCTATCCCTTCATAATTATCAGACCTATCTCAAAAGACATCATTAACAACACATGAAGAAGATTTTTCATGTTGGGTACCTCCTTGATAAGTACACACCACTCATGAAAATCATCATGAAGTACTTCACCTATGAGGGAATATTCTCTAGAATATATGGGTATCATGTCATATTTCTCATGCATTTCACAGGGGTAAAGCCACTCAATTTTCCCTATTACCTCTACATAAGTTTGGAAAATATGGCAGAAAAGGTCCAGCGTAATGATCCAGGTGGATATCAGTGGCCACCCACCTATTTCATTTGGACCTGCACCATCAATTCTTCCATTTTTTCACTTTCAACACAACCTACTATTTTTCGCAGGTTTTCGGGTCGTGCACTCCGAGAGCCGTTTTTGGGCCCTAATAATCCAGGTGGATATTGGTGGCCACCCACCTATTCCATTTGAACCCCCACCATCAGTTCTTTCAGTTTTTAAGTTTCAGCACAACTTACTATTTTTAGCAGTTTTTCAGGTCCTGAACTTCCAGAGCCGTTTTGAGGCCCTAAACGACCTTTTTTGGGGAAACCAGGCGCAACATGGGTCTATAGATTGAATTTTCTCACTCAAAATTTGTATTCCTTGGATATATATTTCTAACGAGGTATTGAGTGCGTCAAACAAAGATCGAATTCCAAATTTACGTCCCCGAAAAGTTGAAACATCAATTTACCCAAACGGGACCCACAGTTTTGGCACTTCACCTCCTAGGGTTAGTTTTTTGGATGTTTAGGGTTTTCCATTGTTTCTAAACAATAAATAGGCCTTTAAGCCTCATTGTAACACAGTCGAGAGGCTTGTATCCATCACATATCTTCTCGGAGATACACTACCAATGCCTCGTCCTCTTGTTTCCATTATGTCTATAATAGGCCTCTGAGCCTCAATGTAACACAGTTCAGAGGCCTGTAGCCACCACATCTCTTCTCAGAGATAAGCCTAGCAGCACCCTAGCTATTTATTTCTATTATGTCTGTAAGAATATTTCAGTCATTTGATTTTAATAAAATGAAGCATTATTTCCGCTGCATCTTTGTGTTTATGGTTATATGTGTATTCTGTTGCGTTCTTGCATAAATATGGATCACATAAGAAAAGAATCTTGAAAGAAGCCTCTTCCATCATGCCCTAATCAAGATCATTTTTTTACACTAGCTTGAGCAGAAGAACATCACTTGGGACATTTTCATGCAGGCATATGTCTTTTTGTCTTCTAGTAGCCAGCCTACTAGCCCTAGTTCTCCATCAGCATCATTAGCACCGTCAGCACCTTCTAGACATGTGGAGGTTGGCTCACCTAGTAGTGTTTCAATGAAGAGAAATATTGAGGTCACTAAGACCTACCAAAGAAGAAGACGACTTGTTATTTTTCCTCAGATTGAGGAAGGGGCCAAGCCAACATCAGCATAGCATAGATTACATTCATAGCATGACACATATATGCATGAGGAGAAACATGATTTTGACCTAGTAGACTTGGAGGCTAGTGAAGAACATGAAAAATTAGAGTGGATCATAAGGGAAAAATATGCTCAGATCAAAGAGCTCCAAGACAACTTGGCAAGGGCTAACTTCATCATTTCCTTCCTTGAGCAAGAAAACAATCAGCTGAAGGCAAAACAGTTGTCTTTGGAGAAAAGTTGGTTTAGCATGCATGATATGAAGCGCAAAGCAGTGATTGACATTGAGGATTCAGAGATGAAGAGTAGTTGACAAGGAAAATACCAAGGACCATGGGTCTCAAAAGAGCATTGCAAAAGGAAAGAGAGCAGAATCCACCAGATGAAGAGTTGAGTTTTGAAGAAAGGATAGCCAATGAAATTAATGAAAATAGGGAGTTTTGGCTTGAGAAAGTCAAAATTCACTTGGAGAAGCTACTTGACAAGGCCAACAAGGATAAAAGTATGCATAAGCACATGGCTGGCCATTACTATGCAAGAAACCAAATTTGTAATGTCAAAGTCAAACAATTGCAAGGAAAATTGAAGGAAACCCTAAAAAATCACAAGGAGAAGGAAAACTTGGAGATTATTTTTTATTATTCTTTAGTGGCATAACATACCTCATGCGGCACCTCTGGACCAATTTTGAGGAGATTTGGGGCAAAAAAAAAAATTTGTAACATTTTGGTCACAATTGGAAATTTGAAAAACGAGTCATACTGGAAAAAGCGTAGCGTGGGCCACGCTATGCTTTTTTTGGGGGCATCAATTGGAGAAAAAATTGAAATTTTTGGATTCCTTTTTATGAGAAGATCAATCTGAGTCCACAGTTTGACCAATTCAGTCATTTCTGGGGGGTCAAAATGCCCAAAAACATGCTAAAAATCACCTTTTTACCTTGTATTTGGAGCCTTCACTACGCTTTCTGAGTAGTATTGGGAGATTGAAGATTAGGAGAGTTGACACCTTTTTCAGTGCTTGATGAGCCTATCATGTAGCATACATCCAGGTATTTCCAATGGTACCTTCAGATCCTGACTTGGACACCTTGAAGGCCTCCAAAAGTTGATTTTGCTGAGCTTGCTATGCTTTCTCCTGATTTCGATATGCTTTCTCTAGAAGGCAATTTTCACTGAAATTTTGACCTAGTTTAAATTTTTGCTGATGTAATTGATGAAATGATGATTTGGTCAGATGTGTCTACTTTCCTGTCATGAGGTGAATTGGGTGACCTCCACTAAATATTAGGGTTTTGTTGAGATTATCATGTAATCAACTCCACAATTGATGGATTCGGCCCCTGAGAGAGGGGAGATGTTGTTTTGGTCTATATCTATCATTTTCATATTCATTTGACTATTTGGATATCAGTGGATTGTAATATTGTAGCTTGTACTTTCACTCATATTCAAAAATCAAAGGATGCAGTGTTAACTATTATCTAGGAATTCATGTATCTTCTCTGTTATAGTGTTTATTGATGATATATAGCTTCTCTTTCATAAATTGTATCTTCAGTGGATTTCCTTGCAACTTATAGGTAGAATTCTATTGATTAGCTCTGTTTATATGGAAATGTCATTTTTTGTTTCATCCTTCCAGTTTAATGAATTCAATATGAATGAAAATTCTCATTAAATCCCTCTACCTTTTTATACTCACCACTACACCTACAAAATCCTAAACCATCATAGATTCATTTCTACCTTGCTCCTTTATATTTTTGCAGTTGTAAGCCCTCTGATCCCTAGACCTAGCTGCATGATTTCATCCCTGATCCAGCATCAAACCCTAAATTTCTCAAACCTACCTGAACCTATCATATCTAGCCTAATATCTTTCATGTCACAATCAATCCTTGGCTGTGATCACATTGAGAGAGCCCTCTCATCTTGGTAGGGCTAGCTACTAGGTCAAAGTGGTTTGTGGTTACCTTTTTTGGTCTCCTTTTCATCCTTCGGAGAACTGGTGGAGTGCTAACAAAATCAAAAGTTTAGATAGGGTAAGGAGGGAGGCCAAAAGGGGAAACCACTCCTTCTCAGACACTTTCATGAATCATTTATTGTTGGAGCTCTGGTGAGAGTCACCTTTATTTATCCTCTAATACTTCCATGTCTAACTTCTATAGTCTTATCATGTTTGGAAATGATAATATGGTTACAATGTATTATGGTGTGATTTTAATAACTAGCTTACATCCTTGAGAATATGTGATAATTCATTGACCTCGAAAGCATTTTTCAGCACAACATCCTACCATCTTCGGGAAATTGAAAACTTGAGGGACTACTGCCAGTACCATATTTGATGCAGATAGGTTTTTGAAGTCACAAATTGATTCATAAGTACTTTGTATGATTAGTATTCCCTTCCTCATGTCATAGGTTGTGGGGAGGGGATATTTGACATTAACATCAATATCATAGAATTTTAGTTCTTTTGCCTTCTCACCCATTTGTACATCAAAGGTACTTGGAGCTAATGAGGTGGCCATTGAGGGTGTACTTTTTGTTGAGGTTAAATTTTATAGGTTTGGTGAGGCGAGGGGAAGGTAACAGGGTATCAAATTTGTGGATGGGGCTAATTAGCCAATGTGAAAGTGACACATGGTTAAATGAAATTGTATAACATCGTGGAGGGAGAACTATTTAAAATTATCAATTTGGCTTTGACCTTTGGTGTGCTTGAATATCAAATTAACAAACTTTTGGGGAAATGAACCTAGAATTTGGAAAATTTTGGGCTTTTAGGTTTTAAAAGGATTAATCTTAGGAAATGGCACTCAAGTTGCGTGGAAAACAAACTTCTTGGAGTGAAAGACTGTTCTTCTTGCAATGATATAGGGCTTGTTTTTGCAGCTCAAATTGCTTCAAATTCAAATTGAGCAAGGACTTTAATGAGACAAATCCAAGAAGACAAGGAAAATTGACCATTTGGTTAGGAAAATTTAATCTTAGAGAGGGGAAAATTGGGTTTGTGAAGTTCATGGACATGTCAAAGTTATGATATTGAGTTCGAGTTATACAAAATGACAAATAAACGAGCCTAATTACTCATTTGAACAATTTTTTCTACCTAACACATGGTAGGGAATAATTTTTCACTTTTTAAGGGTGATGACATGTTGATTTCATGATGACATAAACATAACATGGTCAAGGCCACGTGTTAGGGAATGATGTGGCATAGAGATGGTGTGCTGACCCAGTAGAGGTAGTTCCAATAGCTTGGATGTAGTGAGGTGGTAGGTGCAATGAGCTAATTTGGAACCTCCCCTACGTACCCATGAGATTTAGAATTGAAAATCATGGAGGGGTTTGGAGGTCACGAGGGGTTCTCATGTCTCTCCCTTCATGTTGCCTTGATGCATTAACAGTAGCACACCTTGCCAATGTGGAGGCGCATATATTGTTCGATCGGTCTCCATGTTGGTTGTTAGATAGGCACACCCACAACTGCCAATGGTTCCCACCCGGTGTCGTGGGTCACTTTTCCATGAGCATGCCTGCCATTATTTGCAACCATGGGCTTCCCTTTGACACCTCCATGAACCAATGCTATTAATTATTGATGCCCAAAATTATTGGCATGATGACTGGAAAATTTTGAATATATACTAAACCAACCCATATCCATCTTAATTTTGGATCTATTAAGTGTCGAGAGGGATCAAACCTCTCCAAGCACAAACCTTTCCTTAAGTTTTTCTCTCAAAAAATAGGTTTGTACTTTGAGATATTTGATCCATTTTGGAATTTGATAGATCCAGAGTTAGGATGGATCTAGGTTGATTATTTTACAAGTGATTCAATATTTCTACTTGGATAGTATCTATCAATTATGATTAATATCACTATCTTTCTGTAACTAATGTGTTCATGATTTGTGTTGAACACTATGGATTTCTATTAGTATTTACAAGTTTTCATATCATTATTTTGTTATAATAATTTTTAACTATTTGTATGATGAATTATGTTTTTGTTCAACATTTCCATCCATAAAAAATAATAGGTTGTAATTCAAAATAGGTAGATTGACCCATATAATGATTACAAGTGAATTTGTTTTTGTATGATTCTCATGATTCTTTTTGTGAAGGATTAATTCCATTGTCTAAGATGTTAATATCATACTTTTGTTAGTAATAACTTTTGAGCTTTTGTTTAATTTATTTTATTTCAAGACAATCATCTATTAGCCTTCCTAAGAATATTAAAGTTGTAAAATACATTATCGTCTATTGAAAAAATGGTTAAATGTTCCTACGAAAGGAAAATTTAAGTTGTACCTAGTTAAAATGGTTAGATGGGCCTTAAGTTGTACATAATTAGGAGGCCCATTAGTTGGGCCCTAACTTAAGGAGACTCGAGTCCCTGAAGGAAAAAACATTATAGAAACCAAAAGGTGCTTCTCATTAATTAGGAAATGTGCTCATACATGAAATATTACATAACTGAGATTTTAGGAAAAAAGCCTTCAATACTACTAGCTCTAATCTTTGAAAATTTCAAATCCCTAATGTGCTACTCAAGTGCCTTATTTATATGAAAATAGTTGAGTGGAGGACTACTTTGAAGAGTGATCCAGGTGGATATCGGTGGCCTCCCACCTATTCCATTTGGACCCGCATCATCAATTCTTTCAGTTTTTCAGCTTCAGCACAGCTTACTATTTATAGCAGGTTTTCGGGTCACCTTTTACCGGAGAGGCCCAGGCACAGGGCATTAATAATCCAGGTGGATATTGGTGGCCACCCATCAAGTCCATTTGAACCCCCACCATCAGTTATTTCAGTTTGTAAGTTTCAGCACAACTTACTATTTTTAGCAGTTTTTCGGGTCTTAAACTTCCGGAGCCGTTTTGAGGCCCTAAACGACGTTTTTTTGGGAAAACGGAGAGCAACATGAGTCCATGGACCAATGTTGCTCATTCAAAAGTTGTAATCCTCGGACAGATCTTTCTAACGAGCTATTGATCGCGTCAAACGAAGATTGGACGCCAAAGTTACGTCCCCGGGAAGTTGAACCACCAATTTACCCAAACGGGGCCCAGAGTTTTGGCGCTTCATCTCCTACGGTTAGGGATTTGGACGTTTCGGATTCTACATTGTTTCTCAACAATAAATAGGCCCTTGAGCCTCATTGTAAGACAGTTCAGGGGGCTGGGAGCCAATACATCTCTTCTCAGAGATAAGCGCTACCAGTGCCCTAGCTCGCCACATCTCCATTATGTCTGCATTGTAACACAGTTCAGGGGCTGGTAGCCGACACATCTCTTCTCAGGGATACGCTGCCAGCACCCTAGCTATTTTATTTCCATTATGTCTATAATAGGCCTGCGAGCCTCAATGTAACACAGTTCAGAGGCCTGCGTATGCCACATCTCTTCTCATAGATACGCTACCAGCACCCTAGCTTGTTTCCATTATGTTTGTAAGCTTATTTCAGTCATTCATTTATTAATAAAATGAAGCATTATTTCCGCTGCATCTCTGTATCTATGGCTATATGTGTATTATGTTGCGTTCTTGCATAAATCCAGATCAGTGGTATCAGAGGGGGTCTACTCTTTCTCTATTTTTATCTTCATGTCCCCAACGCGGCCAGGGTATAAGGAGTTCAACCTCGCAACCCTGACAACCCCCCATGGCGGAAGGAAAGAAAGACGAGGGAGCAGGAGATCCTATCAAAATCTTGCTCGAGGATGCCCTCGAGAAATAGAGGAACACGATGATGGACAATTTTTTTTTCAGATCCTTCAATGGTTGCCCACCGGTGGCACATCTACATCCAGCACGTCTGCCAACAGGTCTGCGACATCCTGGACAAATCCAACACCAAGTTCAGCAAAATTTCCCCCCCATGGAGGAACTTAACGCAATGGAGACCATTGCTTCCTAAGGAGGGAGGAATGATCCAGGTGGATATCGGTGGCCTCCCACCTATTCCATTTGGACCCGCATCATCAATTCTTTCAGTTTTTCAGCTTCAACACAGCTTACTATTTATAGCAGGTTTTCGGGTCCTGCACACCCGGAGCCGTTTTGGGGCATTAATAATCCAGGTGGATATTGGTGGCCACCCATTGAGTTCATTTGAATCCCCACCATCAGTTATTTCAGTTTGTAAGTTTCGGCACAACTTACTATTTTTAGCAGTTTTTCGGGTCTTAAACTTCCAGAGCCATTTTAAGGCCCAAAACAACGTTTTTTGAGAAAACGGAGAGCAACATGGGTCCATGGACCGATGTTGCTCGTTCAAAAGTTGTAATCCTCAAATAGATCTTTCTAACGAGCTATTGAGCGCGTCAAACGGAGATCGGATGCCAAAGTTACGTCCCCTGGAAGTTGAACCACCAATTTACCCAAACGGGGCCCACAGTTTTGGCGCTTCATCTCCTACGGTTAGGGCTTTGGACGTTTCGGATTCTACATTGTTTCTCAACAATAAATAGGCCCTCGAGCCTCATTGTAAGATAGTTGAGGGGGCTGGGAGCCGATACATCTCTTCTCAGAGATAAGCGCTACCAGTGCCCTAGCTCGCCCCATCTCCATCATGTCTACATTGTAACACAGTTCAGGGGCTGGCAGCCGCCACATCTCTTCTCAAGGATACGTTGCCAGTACCCTAGCTTAGCTTATTTCCATTATGTCTGTAATAGGCCTGCGAGCCTCAATGTACGAACCTACTCCCATGGCCCCGTTTGCAAGTTACACTGCGACACCTCCCCGTTTTATTTCCATTATGCCTGTAAGCATATTTCTGTTATTTGATATTAATGAAATGAAGCATTATTTCCGTTGCATCTCTATGTTCATGGTTATTTCTATATTCTACTGCGTTCCTGCATAAATCCGAATCAAAGAGAGGGTTTCTTCCCTCCAAGACCCTAGAAAATATGATATGGTTCCTTGATTACTTCGCAGGTATGGGGGAGCGATAATGGCCTTGAGATAGATGCTTTTTTACCATCATTTGACATGGGAAAGCCCATATTTTTCTCTTGGTTGGATTCCTACATGATCCACATAAAATATTCTTAATATCCTACATAATAAATGCATTAAGCACACAATATATCATAATCATCTCTTAACCTTGTGAAGAAAATATTAAGGCTAAAAAGTACATTATTAAGCAAAAAGGAAAGGTTAGACAAGCCTTACATTGTACCTAATTGGGGGGGAATCACAATTCCACACCAAAATTTGGACAAAAGACAAATATACAAAATGACAAAGATTTGTATAAGGTGAAAAGTTATTAGTTGATAGAATGACATGTGAGACACTAACCTCAAGGACCGGAGGAAAGATGTAGAATTACAAGCATTGAACGAATGAGGGGCACCATAGTAGCTACATATTGAAATTGTGAGAATGCATCTTCTCCCTATTTTTGTATGATATCTAGGAGTTATCTTCTCCAGAACAATGCATACCACCCAACAGATGAAATTTAGAGCTAGGATGATAGTTTTTCATTTCAAATTCACTCCAATAAAATTAGAAAGGATACCTATAATTAGCAATAAAAAGGTAATTATGGTCCTCATTCCTCACAACACTCAAATTTTCCCCAATCTTGTCCTCCTATAGTGAAGGAATTGGATTTTTCCTTTGTCCCCAACACTATAGAAGAATACACAGCTTCTATTCACCTTCTCACGTCAACCTATAGTCACCTTATTATCGTAACCCATAAAACCTATCATCATTATTGATTGCATGCTTGTGCATGCATGTGGACAAACACACAATCCCTAGTATTTAATAAGCTATTTGTTATGGCATAGTGGGCTCATTTCGTAATCCCATTACCCTTGAAGAACACCCTTATTGGGGAGCCCTAATCCTCATTGACCTCCTCCATTATCAAGGAATAAATGTGTCATGTCCCTTCCTAAAATAATTTTTGCTAAATAAGCTTCACAATTTTGTATTTTTGGCTAATGTGGGGGACCCATGTATTTTTGGACATAATAATTAGGAGAAGGGGGGTCAATATCACTTGGTTAGTGGAATGTGGGGGCCACCCTCCCTCATGAAATATGCACCCCATTAGAGATAAGTTTGAATTGCTAAGGTGGTGAGGTCGAAATGTTAGATGGAGGAAGCCACATGAGGATACAAGAATAAAATTATAAATAGGAGGAGCATGGCAGCTATAGGGGCTTTTGAGAATTTGGCATTTACTTGCTTGATCTATGTAGCCGAGTCTGCACCCAATATTCTCAAGTGAGTTTCTCACCCCTTGCTTCGATGGACTTTGAGTGCCAACCCAAGGAGGAAAGTAGATTGAGCATATACAACATGAACTTTAAGAAATTAGAGGGGATTTCATTGTCCAGGGCATCGTTGAGGAGTACAATTTTCTTAGAGGGGCCATCATAGAGTAGAAGTATTGCTGAGGTTTTTGGGGGAGTTTTGCATCACCAACTGCTGAATTTTTGGAGGGATATATCAACCAAATCTAGGAGGATTTTTACTATACAAAAGAAACCATCTGGGTGACTGTGTGGACCTACATAAGAAGATTTTTTGAGCACATGTGGGAGCTAGAGAGTTGATCATTAGGGGGAGATTTGAGCTGGGGATTTGGGGATATTTATGGAGCGGTAAATCCTTATACTTTTGCAGCATTTTGGAGGGCTAAAGAAGTGATTCATTAGGTGGGAAGAAATTCCCAGCTATTTGAGGAGCACACTAAAATTGGGGTCAATTTTGGGGGTTGGAAGTAGGAAAAACACTTTATGGGTTTTCGTGGGTTATTAGAGAGGATCTCGAGGTTAATTTCCCAAAAAAAATTAAGCACTCGAGGAGAATTTTTTCCAGGCTAGCACA
Source organism: Pinus albicaulis (assembly GCA_034641835.2). Taxonomy (NCBI): domain Eukaryota; kingdom Viridiplantae; phylum Streptophyta; class Pinopsida; order Pinales; family Pinaceae; genus Pinus; species Pinus albicaulis. Next base: position 788,265,955 of record CM076576.1, read on the forward strand.
AAGCATAGTTGGAGCACTTCATTTCCACATCCAGACATTGTATTTTCCTAACTGGAGCTTGTCTAGATTTCATTTTTGGCAAGCCCAAGTGCACTCCTAACATACCCCTATTGTATAATGCTTCACATAATAAAATGGCTCGACTAGATAACATTTTTGGATATTTTCTGGGTGTTGACTTATGTATATGAAATTTTATGTGTGCTTGTTTATTTTTTCTTTATTTATCACTGTATTTCCTAATAAGTATGAATATTACAGTGGTATCTGACCTCAAATATTGGATCAACCATGGGGATTTTACTATGAACTTGGAACACATGAAAAAAATTGTGTACCGGACGAAAAGGTACCGGATCACGGAAAGAGAGTTGGAAATTACACCAGATACCAAGACATCAGAGCTGGCATTGGAGGAGGTAAACATGGGGGAGCCAAGGAGTAAAGAGGAGGCATCATTTGATGAAATCTTAAAGGCCCTAAATGATTTGGCCAAAGGGAAGAAGGAGATTTTGGATGAACTCAAGCAACATAATTGGGACAAGAGCTTACATCAAAAATTCCTATTTGGGGAGACTTCAGGGGCCTCCCACCATTATGACAACCATTTACCTGCTACTCACCCACAAGATTTCAGTGGTGCAACCATGACTACTATGCCCATGTTTTCTCCATCAACACCTACTCAACAGGGTGGGAATGATGAGATTCCCATGGGAGACTATTTTAGGGAATGGTATTTTATTGGGGATGAATTTCGAGTTGCCATATCTTTCAGGGGCTTCTTCTAGCTCAAGTAGAACCAAAAGGAGAGAGGAACATGGGGTTCCAGCATGCATATCATGGAGCTACAATGCACAGTCAGAAGGATGTACCTTCCCACATTTGATGGGTATTCTAAGTGCACGAATAGGGCTTGGGTGGAGAAGCTAGACACATATTTCAAGCTCAGTCGAATGATGAAGATAAAGGCCATAAATATGGCTACTTTACACTTTGAAGGTGAAGCCCACGACTAGTGGTTTCATGGGATGACTACGCTTGGGCATGAAAGTGTAAATTCATATGAGGAATTCACAGGGAGGGTTATAGATCGTTTTGATCGAGAGGACCCAAAGGTCCATTTTAGAGAGCTCACACAGCTCAAACATACCGACAAACATGAGCAGTACATTTCAAAAATTTTGAGGGTATCCATGATGGTGACAAACTTATTAGAGGTTAGGAGGGTCTACACTTTTGTTGAGGGGTTTCTTGAGACTTTACGCAGGTTGGTGAGATCTCGTAGACCAGTCACACTACTAGAGGTTTTGACTTGCACCCTGTATTTGTAGGATGCAATCCCAAAGACCAGGGCACTGATCCCACCATGATCTTCTTTCCCTCCTATGGGCCATGACACCAAGGCTCCACCACCACTGAGATCCAACCAAGAGTTTAGATAGTTGGATGTGTTAGTCAAGGTTTTCATTGATGTCAATATGAGATTATTTGTGATGGAAAATTCTTGTTATGCGTAATGTTTCCCTAGATGCTCATAAAACTCTAGTGATGAAATTCCTTGAACTAACCTTGTTGTTGGAATATGAAGATGCCATAACCTCATATTATGATATCCTTACTCTTGATAAAGAAGCCTTAAAACTCTGTCCTAAACATTTAATAAGATGATGACATGAATAATGACACACTTGATGATGGATGGACTTGATGATATGAATGATGGTTGGAGACCATTTTTGAAGTTCTAATTAAATTTCCCTAACCCTCATTCTGTCCCAATATCCTTATACATGAGGAATACTAAAAATCCTAAGGGTTGTCATAAAATTCTGAATAGTCATAAAGAAAATTAGTTTTCGACATCTTGGAGACATCATATTGCAATAATTACTTCACTAGCTTATAGAGGACTCTTTCCCCTTTCTAATGAGTCCTCACTTGCCCTCAAACTCCCCATAGTTTAGGAGAAAATGAATTTTCAAGATAGCATATTAAATTATTTCTCCTGAGCCGACCTATACTCAGCTACACTAAGTCGGCCTCACTGCAAAAGGACATGTATATTTGAAATAAATAAAATCCTATATGAATATGACATCCAACACCTCATTTCAAACCAAAAATTTCAGTGGAAAAAAAACAGAGAACATTTCCGATCTAAAGAAGAGGAGTGACACACAATTTGAAGAGTGTTTTATTTCTGTTATGGATCAAGAAAAGAAGAAAAGACTCGCATATATGTGGAAGCAATAAAACTAGGGTACAGAAAGAAGTCATCTCATCTCATACCTATGGTTTAGACCTACACCTAAAATTTCGAACCTGCACCTAAATTTTTGAACCTATGCCATCTGTAGTGCTTGGACCTGTGGCAGAGGAACTGTGACATGTAAACCTTGAACATTGACAAATCTAGACTTGTGTGAAGTGAGAAATCATCTTGTGCTTGTGAGAAGACTTCTTGAGCAACTCTTGAAGTGATTTTGAAGCAATTCTTTGGGAAAGCTATTAGCAGACATTTGGAACATTCTTTGATGAATTATTAAAGGTGTTTTGGATCATACTGAAAGTCAGAGAAGTTTTGAGTACAACATTGGAGCAGAAATTTTAGTAAAGACAAACAAATCTAGAGGAGCTGCTTATTATTTTGCAGGCCTGTTAAATAAGACATTTTGGAGTAGCACTGTGACATATTTTGAAGCAGTCTTGTAATCATATTTTAGAGCATTCTAATGACATTTTTTGGAGCAGCCCACTGACATATTTAGAGCAGACTTTGTAGCATTTGTTGAAGTAGATCTTGGAGAAATGTGTGAACATTTTGAAGCAACATACTAGACTTGAAGTGGACATACTTGTGTATTGAAGAAAAATCTTAAAGGATGATTTTGAAGCCTTGAAGATCGTGGAGATCCTTTAAGCAGTTTGTGGAGCAGGCTTGGTGCAGTTTATTGAAGAGACTTTGAAGAAGTCTTGGGGCGCCTTATTGAAAACCTTGAAGCATCCTTGAAGGAATTTTGGAAGAGCATTTGAAACATTTAAAGCTTTGTGAAGACATACCTTGGAGCTGACATTTTGAAGGCACCCTTGGAGACATGATGATCTACTAAAGCCCTCATGGAGTGACCTTAGAGATCTAGCTTGGGTAATATGAAGAGCAGTGGTGACACCTTTTTAAGCGATCAAGGTTGTCATTGATGAAGTGACGTGGAGACTAAGTGAGGGGATAGATGAATATTTTCAAGTCTCATTGAAGAAGACATTGGGAGTCGTAAGTATGACCAAATATATCTTGACGAAATGAAGTAGGAGGTTGGAGACTCATAGAGACAAGGTTGGTGCCTTGGAAGATAGGGTTGGAGCCCTTGAGGTTGGTGCCTCAAAATTGACAAGGTTTGTGCCTTGGAAGATAGGGTTGGAGCCCTAGAGGATAGGAGTCCTCAAGAGACTAGGTTGGATCCTGTACCAGATATAGGGTTGGAGCCCTTGAGGTTGGTGCCTCAAAATTGACAAGGTTGGAGCCTTGGAAGTCCAAGTCAGTGCTTGGAAAATACAGTTTGGAGCCTGGGAGATTGATGATTGGTGTCTTCATCTAGGGTTGGAGCCCTACATATATTTTACTTGATTTATTGTAAAGAAGAAATTAATAAAAGAATTTATCCTTATTGTTCATTTTGTGTTCTAAATATAAGTGATCTAACTGGTAAAATTAACAATTGAAAAGAAATATTGATTCACCCCCTTCTCAGTATTTCCAATAGGATGAGGAGGCTAGGAGAGACCTACGATAGAGGAAGCTATGCTTCACCTATCAGGAGCCTTGGGCACTAGGCCATAGATCCACAGAGGGAAAGACACATTACATTAAGGATTCTCTGATAGTGATCAGAAGGAAGACATGGAGTTGGAGATAGATGGGGGTGACAATGATACACATGCATATAGGGGACCATCTCCACCACCAACATCAGGGGGAGCACGTTTCACACCAACTGGAGGAGTCCTTACTTCATTGCGTGGTGTTCCAAAATTTTTTACCTTAAGGATTAGAGGAACAATGCAGGGGCAGTGTTTCTCGGTCATTGATGCACATATGGTTCAGAGGTGGGGTATCACTACAGAGGATTATGAGGGTTTTCAATTCTTGTGACGGGGGATTAGACCATGCAGTGTACCCGATATGTCCCCGCTTTGACAGTGACTGTGTAGAATTGCTCAGTGATGGATAATTTCTTCGTGGTGGATGTACCATAAGCTAATGTGGTGATGGTTGTGTAGTGGCTCTACTCTCTAGGGTGAGTGACGACTCATTGGTGAAATTTGGAGATGGAGTTCGTGGGGCCAAATAGTAAGGTAGATTTTTTGAGGGGCATGCATTCGTACCCACCACAGACATTCTCAGGGCATCAGATGGAGGCTGAATTGTTACATGGGGACTTTGAGTGGGCCTTCGAGCTGAGTGTTGTGTAGGCAAATCCCCTTTGTGAACAGAGGCAATCCCTCTAGCCCTAGGGTGGGTCTAGCAACTAAGGGAACATACTAACATCTACCTTTCTAGATTGAAAATGAAATTCAAAGCAAGGAAGATGACCTACCTTTTTCTGATGCTATATTGTGGTCTTTCGTCGAAGCTTCTTGATACGTTTCTCTTCTCAAGCTCGATACACAATGTTATGAATAATTATGGATTATGAATAGAAAATTATTCCCTAGATGTAATGCTCATCTAGAACAACAGGTTAAAGACTTTGCAACTACTTTTCCTTACTGTAAATAGACACACATAACAGATCAAAGAACTTACTTGGAGTCTAAGTGCTTCCTATTCTCCTTCTGTCACTCTTGTTGTAGCTTCAAATCCAAGCTATATGTCTGAAAATATTTCCTGCAAGAATGAACACTAAACAACAAAATATAGCTTCATTTTATTCACCTAAGTAAAATACTAGTTACTAATAGCTGGATTGAATGAAGGTTCATTTACAAGATCAGATGGAAGATTCATCGTAATTAGGAGAGGATTTGTTTCATTTTTTAACGAACTTGACACAGGAAAAGAACTATGCTCATGGCCTATTTCTTTTTTTAATGAAGTTGACACAGTAAAAGAACTTTCCTCAAAGGCACTTGTTTCATTTTTTAACGAGGTTGACACAAGAAAAAATAAATATCGTCAAAGGCACTTTTTTAATTTTTTAACGAGGTTGACACAAGAAAAAAGAACTACCCTCATAACCTGTTTCATTTTTTAACGAGGTTGACACGGTAAAAGAACCATCCTCATAACCTGATTCATTTTTTAACGAGGTTGACACAGGAAAAGAACCATCCTCATAATGCAGTTGGACTAGTGAGTGTGCACTGGAAAATCTGTAGTCTAATGGAGTCATCATTTAAGGAGTTTGATGAGAACCACAAATGATAAGTTATAACATGCGTTGATGGGTCTTCTCTAGGGTTTTCATTGAATTTTGGAATTTCAGAGGGTAATTTCTATGAAATCACCGGCCACCAAGGAGAATAACTAATGGGACCAGCTTGATATTGCACTAAAGATGTGAATAAAGGATCAAGCAGTTCAGTACTCATAAGGGAGGAACCAAATAGGATTCCAGATGATGACATGGGTGAATTCAATGGAAAAAACATCGAAGATGAAGCAACAATAGATGTTGTTGCAGCTGAAATAGATGGTTCAGTCTGGGATGTTATCGTAGCCATGGTCAAATGACCCAATGTATACCCTATAGAATCTACGGGAACCCAAAGTGAAACAGGATCAAAAAAAGTAAATGAAAGTGATTGAGGGAAAGACTCGTATAGGTAAAGATCTTCCCCAAAATGGGTTGGAGTTAAAGGTGTCTCATCTTGTGGGATTTCTTCAATCAAAATTAAACCAGGTGAAAGTATTTTGCCGTCAGGCCCAAAGTATATTTCAGGAGGTTGACTGTGTGATATGGGAGATTCAATGGCTACAGAAATTTGTGGGATTACCAATGCAGGAACAACTTCTGGTTGTTTGACTTCAGGATTCAGATGTTCTGGAAAATACGAGACAGGATCTGGATCAACTTTTGGTTGAACAACATCGGGTCTAGGAGGTATAGTCTCACTGATTGGATGGATCGTGACCGCGGGTAGCTTTGAGGACTCCGTTTCGACAACTGTAGACAAACCGGGATGTGTAGAAACAACTTGAGCTAAATCTGGTATATGGGAAGATGATGTTTCACTAGAGGTACCAATAGTACTTGATTCGGTAGAGTTTTGTCGCCTTCGCCGACCAGGAGTAAATTTTGGTGGTAAATGTGGTTTCGATGCTAATCTACGCGAACGACGGGGGAAAGGATTTTGTTCTTCCATGATTACTGATTTTATTTTAACCAAAAACAAATAAACAAAATAAAAGGGTCTTGCTAGGAAAAAATTTTACCAAGAAACTGTGAACTGCAGAATACCTCCTGGTGAACCAGGAAGTACGGGCAGGTAATCTCCTCGGATGTTGTGTACGGTGTATCACAATTTACAAGGTGGCCGAATCGGTTCACTATGAATGTATAGAAACCTAAAGCTTTCCTCCCAAATATACTTGAAGGTACGTGGAGGCCCAAGTCCGTATTAGCACTTTATGATGCGAAATCGTACAGTGAGAGAACCCCTTTTTACTTTTCGTACTGTAACATCGCCCGATACACTAGAAAGTACGTAGAAGAGATACGATATACTTACGTAAGTGGAGTGAGGTATCACACTCGGAATGTATTGTAGACAATTAATGACATCTGTTATGTTTTACGATGCCGGAACACATCTCTAGCCTAGACCTTCCAAATTTTATCGTTATGGTTCCAATGCTTTGTTAGGTAAATTGACATAAATTTTAAGTTGATCTTGTTTATCAATTTTCCTTTCAAGGTTCACCACGATGATGTATTGGAAATTCCTAAAATGCAAACTAAAATTATAAGCAATCTTTCACTTTTAGTTTTTCAATGAAAATCCTAGCTAATAGAGGAAAGAGAAATCAATTTGCGAGCAAAAAATCAAAGAGCACAAACTAAAATGCATCTTTCCTAATTGTCCTTTTGAAAAACACACAATCCACTACAAGAAAATGTAGGTTTTTATTTTCAGTCCCTTTAAAGTTATGAATGCAGAAAAAGGAAACTAAGTGCATCAAATCAAATAAAAACAAATGCCTTTTACTTTTGAGAAATGAAGAATTTAAACAACAATTTCTCTTTTGAAGGAAAAATGAGGAATTTAACAACAATTTATCCTATCAGGAAACGAAGAATTTAACAACAATTTCCTTTTTCAAAAGAAAATGGATCTAATGCAGCAATGAAAATACTTTTAAATTAATTCGTCAATGATAAATAAAAAAACTTTAAACAAACATTGAACAAAATTTTCTTTCAAAGGAGGAAGGAGTAGGTAAAGTTACTGGTCAATATGAGGCATCAAATAGTTGAAAACACAGCAAACAAAAGGCTTAATAAAATTTCAATGACAAATTCAAAGGGAAATTGGTTGGCTTAGGGGGCAACGCAATCTCTAAGGGGAGAAAGTGCATTGAAAAGCACCCTTGAGTGGGATATAGTGCTCTGCAAAGCACCCCTGAGTGAGAGAAAGTGCTCTGCAATGCACCCCTGAATGGGAGAGTGTTCTCTGCAAAGCACTGTGTCTTGACCAACAATGCGTTGGGTGCAACAGAGATTCAAAAGTCAGGCTACTAAACACACTTCTAATGCAAATTTGGATTTCAAAAAGCCTAATCTTTCTAAGTAAATGCTACTGGGTGAATAAACAGAGAAAATCAAAGGCAAATACACTAAGGATGAAGGGTAAACTCCCCAGCAGAGTTGCCAATTTGTTATGCAGAATTATGGATTACAGATAAAACATTCTTACCTAGATGTAGTGCTCATCTAGAACAACAGGTTAAAGACTTTGCAACTACTTTTCCTAACTGTAAATAGACACACAGAACAGATCAAAGAACTTACTTAGATTCCAAGTGCTTCCTATTATCCTTCTATCACTCTTGATGTAGCTTCAAATCCAAGCTAGATGTCCGAAAATATTTCCTGTAAGAATGAACACTAAACAACAAAAGATAGCAATAATACAGATGTCTATTCATGTTATTCAGTTAAATTAATAAAACATGAACCATATGCATCAAATAAGAATTCATAATATGAAATACATGAACTTATACAGATACATATGTGGGAAAGTAAGCAGCAACCTTTATTAATGGATAGAAGGGGAGGTTACAACCCACTGATTGATTTAGCGTCACCATCTCCAGTAGCATCCCAGCCTCATCACAATGCACATCTCTCCAGTAACATGTCACTCAAATCAATTTATCAATTGAAATTCCACCAACATTTCTCTACTCAAATTCTTCCTTTCAAACACTAACATCTGTGCTCAATTTATAGAGGAGCTGAAGGTAGTTTTAAAATCAATGAATTTCTAATAGTAGGCAAGACATGTTCCCAGTCTCATAGGTATCAAATGGACACATGGATTTTAAGTTTGAAAAATGTGAACTCTTCTAGAACGCACTGGCCAAGTGCAGATTCCAGAACAATGAGAATTTTTCTCCCAATGTAACCAATGCACCCATGAATGTCGGGAAGTTCTTTGCAGAGCACCCTTGAGTGGGGTTACTTGCATATGCAACACACTTAGTCCCTTTATAGGCAGTGTTGGTGAGCTCTCATATGATATATTATAAACTTCAAATCTTGGAAACCTTTGCAGATGAAAGTCATGGATGATTTGTCGTGTTCTTTGTCTTAGGGCATGTAACAAATGAAATGATAAGGAATGATAGACCCTATTCATTGGTTCTGGAGATGATGTCCAGTTAACCAAGTCATTGGGAATGGTGCCCAAATTGACCTATAACACACACTGCTACCAAATTTCGATTGCCTGTATAGACAGTCAAGAGACCACGACAAGTTAACCTATTCATTGGTTCTGGAGATGAGGTCCAGTTAACCAGGTCATTGGGAATGGTGCCCAAATTGATCTATAACACACGCTGCTACCAAATTTTGATTATATGTATAGAGAGTCAAGAGACCACGACAAGCATAAAATCACAACAAAAATAAAACAATTACAACCTATCTAATTGATCAAGGAATGCTATAAATCTCATTATAAATGTAAACAAGAGTGGAAGATAAACATCAGTTGCATTTTATTATGATAAAGATAAGGGGATTTTACAACCAAGCCTTGATGTTGAGGCTCTCCTTCGGCAAGTTTTTATCCAAGCACATTTGCGACACCCTTGTACACAAAGGTCTAAGATCTCACTATGTTCCTAACACACAAAAACAATCACACTCTTCTCTATTCTCTCGAAGCTATAATAGCACTATAATTTCTTCTTCTCTCTATGATTATTGCTTCTAACTAGGGTAGAAGAGGTGAAAGAGGTCTCCTTATATAACAATGGAGGAGGAATATATGGGCCCTCAAATAATGGGAAAAACTCTTATCCTTTGGAGTAGTTCTTATTTTATGGGGACAAGAAGCCCAAAGGGGAATTCCTCAGCTATATCTTCAAAAAAAACTTCCAGCTCTATGCTTCGCGAAGCTTCTAGTCATGGAAACTTCATTTCTATTTTAAAATTTTTCCAAAAGAGGATAGTTGTGGGTCAGAAATTAAGATGGAGCATCAATTGGTGTGGGTCTCAGTGCAAATATCTGCTATCGGCGTGGGTCAGACACTGAGACAAAGCGTCGACCTTGAAAACCAGGTTTTTATAGGGACTTTCCAGAAAATTTGTAAAGGGAGATTAATTGGCAGACAAAGTGTGGTTCAGGGGTATGCATTCCATGCTTGGAAAGTACACAAGGGTCAATGTATGGGTCCTCTAAGATCAAGGAACAAGGAGTACAGGAACAATGACAAATTGTTGTGTAACAGATGCTCCCTAAAGTATGAAGTCCGAACACAAGTGAGGGGTGAAATGCTTTACGAGTACGTGAAATTAACCAGATGTTGTCATTAGGAGACTTGCAAATCAAGCACAAATACATATACATAATTGGAATATCTTATGAAAATACATGAATCAAGGTATGGACACAACCATCCATAAAAGAGACCATGGTATGGTTGCAGCCATCCATCTAAAAAGGATCACATATGGACTCATGGCATGGTCGCAACCATCTATCTAAAATAAACATGTATCCAATCATGGACAAATCATATCTCCTCGCAACCTGGACTCTAGAGAATAAAATACAGGGTCTTGCGCTCCATCATGACCCAATCAAGTACAATTTCAAGCACGTTAATAAATGAGTTGAAGTCGAACATGCATGAAAATCGCTTTATTACCAGTCAATGATGTAAATCGTTAACAGGCGTGAGAGAAACTACCAATGATGACAATGGTCCTCAAGGTACTTCCAGTAAATTCCACGGAATACAAATAAGGAATTGAAGTCAAACGCTCATGAAATCACTTAATCGAAGGCCAATGATGTGAACTTGTTGTCGAATGAAAAGAACTTTCCATTAGGGCATGCAAGTTCTAAGGTACCAAAAAGGAGTCTCTAGATCAACTTCCTGAATAATGAACTGAAGTCGACAGGAAGCGATCGGTCGAAGGAGGGTCATAATGAATCCCACATCATCGAAACGAAATAGAGAATGTAATATGAGTGTTAATCAAGACTGAAACAAAGGATCGGGGAATGTACAAACTACAGAAGAATTTTCTCTTGAACATATCAGCGACACAACTATGGAATTCGGTGGCATTTGACTCAAATATGATCAGAGGTCATGTTGAAAATATTGGTAATCGAATGAGAGGAAAACGGATTTCCCAAAACCATGGAGGCAAACTGACAGAGTGAAGATATCCCAACCTGACACGAACTATAGATAAGTGTCATGTTCAAGAGTGACATACTGCTGACACAACTAATGAATAACTTCCATTTTCCCCCACCATTTCTAGCGAGTACCTCTTTATTTTTACACAAGTTTGAAGAGGATAGCATATGCTTGTCATATAAGTTTGTCCTTTGGACAAATCCATCCTAGTACATTTTACGAGCCCTATGAAGGAGGAACTCGGTGATCGTCATGATGACGGATCCAATGTCATAAGAGTTTAACGAGCCTGACAAAGGCGAAACTCGACATATTTTCATATTTAGAGAGTTTGAAGAGAGGTGAAAATAATACTCCAAAAGGCCCTTTCATAAATAGTCCCTCATACCCGAAAAGGTAGAAAACAAAATATGAGAGAACCTCTTATTTGCAATTGGCTAAGGTATTCCTTTTACGTAAATATTTTATCCCAACCTAAAAAAGGGGTAAACGTATACTGGGTAAACGACATTTCGTAGCCTTTAATGAGTTCAAAATGACAAGAGCTCAGCAATATTTTCATGTTTTGAGAGTCAGAAAATAGATGAAAGTTGACTCCTCCTGGAGGAATGAGTGGCATTAAGGGTAGCAAATGGTTCTGGTGATGGTGGAACTACTCAGAACAAGTAAAGGTAAAGAGGCTGACTAACAAGACCACTCATTGCAGTTGTTCATCAGGAACGGGTAAGACAATCAAGTGAAGGTATATGATCAGCTAAGCAGATGGTGACAATGGAGTAAGAAAACCAAGGTTCATCTGGAAAAAGAGGCAGATAAAAAAAAGGGCAATAACAAAAGGTGAAATCTGAATGGTTTCATTTGCACACAAGCTTGAAATCAGGAAACTCTGCTTGAATTTGGTTTCATTTTTACACAAGCTTGAAATTGGTTTCATTTTTACACAAGCTTTAAATGGAAACAAACTATGCTTGAAATAAGTTTGCATGCTCCCAGCATGATGACTCAATTCGAGGTACATGCCCCCCAGCTTCATGGCATTCACTTGAGTAGACTATTTGTTACTAATAGGTGGATGGAATGAAGGTTCACTTATGAGATGAGGCAAAAGACTCAACTTGGATTTTACGAGATCTGGCCAAAGACTCGAGTTGGATGGGAAACTCGGTTCATTTTTTAATGAGGTTGACATAGTAAAAGAACTATCTTGACAATATCTAATTCATTTTTTAACGAGATTCACATAGTAAAAGAACTATCCTCATGACACTTTGTTTTATTTTTTAAAGAGCTTGACACAAGAAAATAACTCTGCTCCGAATATCTTGTTTCATTTTTTAAGGAGCTTGATGCAAGAAATGAACTATGCTCCAACGATCTTGTTTCATTTTTTAAGGATCTTGACACAAGAAAATGAACTATGCTCCGACGAGCTTGATCATGATCAATAATAAGTCATGGCTTCCAAGATTTTCTCATATGACGGGAGAACAACACACTGGAAATAGGATCCAATGCCCCCAGTACATTGTGTACTACCTGAATAAATTATCAGTGGACGTGGACATGGAACATGTGGCCACATAATTGACTTGGGGTGGGGAAGATACTGATGAACCCTTAATTAAATTGGGAGGGGGGTGAATCAGTTTAATACATTTAAAAATTTTCATTCAACTCATTTACAACTTCATTTCATAAGCAGCTTAACACATAATAGATCAACAAACATAATGTTGGACAACAAGTAATTAAACATATTAAAACATCACATCAATACTTAATCATCAAGCACATAGACAACAGATATAAGTGGAAATCCATAAAGGGGTAAAACCTCATCTTATTATTGTTGTGATGCAAAGGCAAGCTCCAAATCCCTCTCACAACTAATTTTTTTTAGGCTCCAACCTACAGGAGGCTACTACCCCAACTTATGCAAGCTACAACTTGCAAGGAAGCTCCAACTCCCATATATTTTCTACAGGCTACAACCCACAGGAGGCTCCTAACTCAACCAGCTGAAACTGGACATCTATCAAGATACAACTTGATATGGAAGCACCAACTCCCTCACACTACAATAAAATCATATGCTGATTTACCTAGATATCATCTCTTTTTTCTCCTTCTTCAATGTTTCCCTTCCAGCCTTCAAAGCTTCTTCATGTCAGCTCTGGATCTGCACATCTTTATCTTCTCTCTCTCATTCTTCCACTCCCTAACCTCTCTATGCATATTACAATAACATTATTTATTGATGTCACTTCATGGTTGTTTCCATTCTATATGGGAATATGAAGTGAACATGCATGACTCTTGCCTTCCACCCACTCATTTCCTCACTCAGCATATTTAGGATGTTACAACAATATATACACTTGTTTCAGTATTAATTGGAGGTTTGATTCACCTTGGAGACTTGTCTTTGCATCAAAAACAATATAAAATAATTAATAAATTTACAGTTACAATCAAATATTTCACTCAGCCCTTTCAGCTTCTTAGATTTGATGTATGTTTGTCCTCTTCTTCTTGATATCCCTTTGTCTTTTATGTTTATGCAGTTATATTTCCAACTTTGCTGCAACATTAATATCTTAGCCCGACTTGACCCATGCCTTTATGTTTTACACTGCCTCTGCCTATTGCATATCTTACTTGTAGCTTTCTATGCTCTTCTCTGCTCCTTTGCTTTGTGTCGGGTTACTTACCTGATTCACCTTCTGCCCACGTTCAGTATTTGTTATCAACTGCCGCAACTGCATCTAAATGACATTGTTCTACACTTAGAGTCAGGTCTTACCAGAGTCTAGTCCTATTTAGAATTTTATTTATACACCCGAGTCCATTCTCTTGTGTTTAGCTTTTCGTTTAACTCACTGCCGCAACACTTTTATGCATGGGCTCCTGGTCCTTTTCCATGCGTTCAGGTCTTTCCTTTGTGACCTGTGGGTTATGGCCCACATAAACTCCCTTTTAACGCAACGAATTAAAATTTTCGAGTTTTATTAACATACATATGTTTAACAATCAAATAGTGCATAATTTATAACAGAACGCACATAATAGACATCCCTTACATATACGCGGGATAGGGGTTTTTGGGTCCCACGGTATTTGACCAATCACAATACATCACACTTTGCTTGCCCGCAACTTTTAATGTTTAGCAATAACGTATCTACTATCTGTGATGTGCGCTAATGTGCATTTCCGACATGTGGATCTTCCCTTTCACCGCATCACAACTTTCTAACCTTACCGAATTGCAAACAAATTAACATACCTTGCAAATCCTTAGCGCTATCCGCTAACATTTTCGATGTGCACTTATGCGCAATGACAACATGTGGCTCCTCCCTTTCACTGCATTGTAACTTTCTAACCTTACCGCATAGCAAAAAAATTAGCATACCTTGCGAAGCCTTAGCGCTATCCGCTAACATTTGCAATGTGTGAACTCACGATTCGCTGTCCGCCATTGAAATTCGTTGGATCCGACGATCCACGCTTGTCTCCTTGCCGATCCACTTTGCATCACAAATTAGATAACTTAGCTTGCAAATTCTTAACCATAATCACTATACCCTGCGCTATGTGATGTCTTCACGGTTGCGATATGATCTTCCACCGTTGATCTGCGCAAGATCTATGGTCGTCGTTGCTTCTTGCAAATCCGATTTCTTTCTGCTATATGATTAATACGATATTAAATCAAACAGAGGATTGTGTAAGATCTATGGTCCTCACTGTGTCTTGAAAAGTTGATTTCTTTCTGCTATATGATTAATATGATATTCAATCAAACAAAGGATTGTGTAAGATCTATGGTCCTCGTTGTGTCTTGAAAATCCGATTGCCTTCTGTTGTGCACTAAAGTAGTTTGCTTTGTCTTTTTTTTTTAAAGCGTTGATCTCTCCTGAGCTTGTTCTTCTATTTTTTATTCACTTCGACCTTGGATTATCAAGATTGTTGCACGTTCACGAATGTGCCCAACACATTCATGATTCTACCTTTGTTGTTTTGCTGCATTTTCTCCTTTTCTGCCTTAACTTCCTTTGTTTCCTTTTCTTCTTAGTTGCCTTTGCTACCTTTGTTTCCTTTTCATTTTTTCTCCTTTGGTGCCTTTGCTGATGGTCTAATGTTGATCCTTTCCTCTCTTCTACTCCTTTTCCTCTCTTTTATGTTTTTTTATTGCATTATTTCCTGATATACTTCTTTTCCTTATTGCTACTGCTTCTCTGCTCCATTATATTAATGATAGTTCAAGTGTTGTTAGTTTGTGCTCCTTTTCCATCAATGACAATATTTCCAAAAATCTCCCCCTTTGGCATTGATGGCAACACTTCCTCCAACACTCCAATACTTCCTCCAAGACTTCCTCCCCCTTTCATTATGAGAGGTGTCTTTCTTCCTTTTCTTGCTTTTCAGAAGAGCCTTTCTTCTTCTGCTTTCCTTTCCTCCCCCTTTGACATCAATGGAAAAGGGTTGCACATTTTCCAGTGTAGTTTCTATCCTTGCATCAATGGCAAAGGGTTGCACATTTCACAGTTTCCTTCTTCTTCTAAATTTATACTTTACTACTCCAGGCTAGTGTATAATAGTTGTTGGGAAAACACTTTGAAAATTATTGAGATTTCATGGACGGAAGGAATGTAACCATAGAATGATTTGTACTTATATCCCTTACTGCTTGATAGAAGTGATATGTGCTAGAATTTTGATGTACTTCTTTCATAATACTCCAATATTGAGGACCTGTACCATACCATACTTTGTAGATCTTTACCAGCTTCATAGCTCTAGGTATTTTGTGGCAACTTTTATGGGTTGCTCTCCCCCTGGAATGATGCTTTCTTATCTGATACTGACTATCACTTATCTACTGCATTATTTTTGTTCATTATATTGCAGCCTTTGCTAGTGTATTTCCATCATCATATATATATTTATTTGTTTATTTATTTATTTTTCTGATCATATTAGAGAGTATAATCTGCAGACGCTACCCGTAGTTTGTCTCTTATATATTCAAATGATTCTCTAGCAAGAGGTTTTGAGAATATGTCTGTTGTTTGTTCCTTTGTTAGTACATACTCCATCTTTAATATTTTCTCTGCTACTTGTTCTCTGAGGAAGTGGTAATTTATTGGGATGTCCTTGGTTTTCAAATGAAGAACTGGATTTTTTGATATAATTATTGCACTTGTATTGTCACATTTGATAGAGATAGGTTCAGTGATGCTTACCTTCATGTCTTGTAGAGTTTGTTTCATCCACATTACTTGTGTTCAACAAGTTGTTGCTGCTATGTATTCCACTTCTCCAGTAGATAGAGAGATAGGTGTTTGCTTCTTGCTTAACCATGCCACCAAACTTTCTCCTAATTAAATTGCACCTCCACTTGCGCTTTTCCTGTCATCCACACAGCTAGCCCAATTTGCATCTGTATACGTTATCAATGTAAAGTCTTTGCTTTTTGGATACCATAGGCCATAATGTGTAGTTCCTTGCAGATATATAAATATCCTCTTGATTGCTAGCAAGTGATTTTGTTTTGGTGTTGCTTAATATCTTGCCACAAGTCCTACTGCCAACATAATGTTTGGTCTAGAGGCAGTTAGGTATAGCATACTTCCTATCATAGATCTGTAAATTCTTTGATCTACATCTGTAGATCCATCATCAACACATAACTTGCATCCAGTGATCATGGTAGTTGACACAGATTTAGAGTCTTCTATTTGGAATCTTTTTAACATATCTCTTAAGTATTTTTCTTGTGAAATGAATATGCCTTTGTTCTCTTGTATAATTTGAAGTCATAGGTAGTAGGTAAGCTCTCCAATCATTGACATCTCAAATTCTGACTTCATCTCTTCTACAAATCCTTTTACTAAATCATCCTTGTTGCTACCAAACATGATGTCATCTACATATACTATTATAATTAAGAGTTCATTTTCATCAGCCTTTATATACAGATTGTTGTCTACTCCTCCCTTCTTGCAACCTTGTTTTCAAAAGTACTTGTCCATCCTAGAATACCATGCACGTGGTGCTTGTTTGAGACCAAGTAGGGATTTCTTTAATCTGCACACATATTCATGTTTACCTGTTAAGGAAAATCCTTAACGTTGTTCCATGTAGACTTCTTCCTCTATATCTCCATTCAAGAAGGTAGAATTCACATCCATTTGATATACCTTGAAATCATGATAGCATGCAAAAGCCAAAAACATTATAATTTCTTCCATTCTTGCTACAGGGGAAAAAGTTTCATCATAGTCAAGTCCTTCGATTTGAGAGTATCCCTTGCATAAAATTCTAGCTTTATTTCTGATTACCTGACCTTGTTCATTCATATTATTCTTGAATATCCACTTTGTTCCAATGACATTCTTCCCAATGGGTCTTGGCATTAACTCTGAGGTCTTGTTCTTATCAATTTGGTCTAATTCTTCATTCATATAATTTACCCAATTTTTGTCTTTGTTGGCTTCATCGAAATTCTTCAATTCTATTTGCGATAACATGGATAGGTACACTCCCCGGATGCGGGTGTATCCATGTGACGTGATGGATATCAATGGGCGGGTCGGTGCGTGGCGAGGCCACATGGCCGCCTGCAAGCCAAATTTATGGTGCCCCGACTGCAATTATACCACAGGCCGTCAACTTCAATGGCATTTACGCCGGTGGGGAAGACGAGGCCGTGAGCGCTTCAATATGCCGTCCTTCGGCTCCAGGAGTTCATTCATCACCCCGATATTTAAGTTCCTGGCTCTGTTGCAGATCAATTCGCTCGTTTCTATGAAGAATCACACTCCTCCGGTCCACTCTGGCTGCCCTCCGGAAGCGAAGCTTCCCAGCTCTCGCACTGCGTTGGGCAAGCACTGTCATCTGTATTGTTGTTTGGAGTTCCTCCCCGGTTTTCACCATTCTCACAGTCCATTTTGTTCTTCGCTTCTTGGCTTCTCGTCTCAGTCTCTTTCGCCTGTCACCTTGCATCCTTCTTTCGCCTCTCAGAATTTTTCTCCCCGCTCGCACATTTCTGGTGGGACTATGCCCAGACTCAAGCACAGACTCAGGTGCCGCAGAGGCAGCACCCGAGCCAGGCCTTCCACTCGTCACCGCTCTCCCTCCATCAACTCTTCGACCTCCGCCTCTGATAGCTCTCATGGCCACACTCCTAGCACGAATAGCAGGCGCAGGCATGGGCGTGGGCCTGATAGGAATCTACCCTCCCCTTCGCGTGGCGACCACGTCACTCTGCCTTCACCCTGCCTTCGCATTGCGGACTCAGCTCATCTTGTCAACCCCTCCACGGCTCTGTTTCATTTTCAATGTCATACCTCCTAGCCTGTAGTGGTGGCGACCTTCTCTGTTACATTTAAGGAAATCCCGCAAACTGGCTCTGACCCCCTGCCTCCTGCGCACCTTTCAAATCAGCAAAGCCCCTCTGGATTCGATCAGGACACTCAAACAGGCAATCATGAAATGTCTCAGAAGCTGGCGGTGGTAGCTCTTGCAACACCCCGAAAGCAGGTGCCAGCAGCTCTTGCCCACAACAGGTCAAAGACATGCAAACGGAGCGTGGCGAGGTGGGCGAAGCAACAATTCCAAAAGAAATGGCAGCACGCAATGATCCCACTCTGGAAGACGATGATGAAGGCTACTGGTGAAAAATCGAAGAAGAGCCTCCCTCTGGCGACCATGGTATCTAAGGCAGGCAGCTACAATTTAGTTATTTTGTTCATAATTTTTGTCTCGTTGGTGTTTTCAAGAGTCCTGGTCATTTGGCATGTCAAATTAATGTTACAGTCTTATGTTTTTGTTCAAAGCTGGTTTCCTCATTCGAGGCAGCTCTCATACTTTTTTCAGGCTGGTTTCCCCTTGTGGGCAGCCCATTTTTTCTATTTTGCTGAACTCTTGACGCCTTTGAAGGCACAATACTGTATGTACCATATGTTTCAGTAATAGAATCTAGACTTACTTAGAAAAAAAAAACATGGATAGGTACACTTCCTGGGTTTGTTCAGCTAGTTGTCTTCTTGTTTTGACTCATGCACTCTTGTCTCCAATGATTTTATCTTCAGGATGGTTCTTTTGAGTGTGTCTCGAGGGTCCTTTTGAGTTTATTTCTTTATCTTCTGTTTTCTTACTTTATTGTTCATTTTCTTGATTCTCATCTTCATGATCATTTGGAGGATTGGCACAGTTTGTGCTTTTGGTTCTGTCTGGTAGATCTTCGTTGAATCTCACATCAATTTTTTCCACAATTTTATGCAGTCTTTTATTGTAGCACCTGTATCCCCGAATTTTGGATGCATGTCCCAAAAATATTCCTTCATCATCTCTTGCATCATGCTTCCCCAATTTTTCATCATTATTATTTATGAAACATCTACTGCCAAAGACTCTAAAGTGATTGACTGATGTCGGTTTCCCATGCCATAATTCATATGGAGTCTTGTCACAATTTGGTCTGAGATGAGCTTTTTTGAGAATATGAATAGTTGTGTGTATTGCTTATGCCCATTAGGTTTGGGGAATGTTTATTTCTTGCATCATTTCTCTGGAAATCTGTTGTACCGATTTGTTTTTTCTCTCTACCACTCCATTCTGTTGAGGTGTACCTGAAACTATAAATTGTTGCTTTATCCCACATTCATTGCATATGTCTGCAAAATCATCATCTGTGAATTCACCTCCTCTGTCTGATCTGATGCATTTTAGTTTACATCCAATTTGATTTTCTACCAGTGCCTTGAATATCTTAAATTTATCAAACACCTCGGATTTGTATTTGAGAAATTCCACCCATGTTAACTTGGAAAAATCATCGATTATCAACCTAAAATACGATTCTCCACCTGGTGCATTTATTCTTGAAGGTCCGCACAGGTCCATGTGTACAAGTTGAAGAGGCTTACTTGTAGATAGTTGGTCTTTAGCTTTGAACATTGTGCGAGTTTTTTTTCCCAGTTGGCAGGACTTAAATATGGTATTTGGTGACTTCTTTATTGTAGGAAAATCTCTGACAGCTTCTTTTTTTCTCAGTTTGATGATGTGGTCAAAATTTAGATGTCCCAATCTTCTATTCCATAGCCAAGATTCGTCAAGTTTGCTGATGTGGCATGATTCATTCTTTTCTTGTAATATATAAACATTACTCTTTCTTCGAACACCTTTGACCAAGGTCTTTCCTGTGGTGATTGACCTTACTTCACAATCTTGGGCTTTGAAAAGGACCTCACAGCCTTTATCACACATTTTACTAACACTTAGAAGATTTCCTTTTAGACCGTCTACAAATAGGACATCATGAGCCTCTCCTCTTCCATTATTCAGACTGACTGTGCCTTTTCCCTTGATTTTCCCTGCTTTATCATTACCGAATGTTACATTCCCAGATTTGTTTTCATCAAATGTTACAAACTTGCTTCAGTCTCCAGTCATATGTTTTGAGCACCCACTATCCACATACCATTGATTGTTCTGATCTTGAGCAATTAGAACCAGATCACATTTATTTATTTTCCTTTTCCATTGCATGCAATTGCTTTCTCTATAACCATTCTGAGGAGATGGATCACAGTCTTTGAGAGGAAATTTGTTAGACTTGTGCCCAATTTTATGGCAGCTAAAACATTTGATTGTATTTCTGAATATATTTTGTACATGAGTGAATCCATCATTGTTATTTTTTCCCCTTGAGTTTCCATACTCCAGTCTCTGTATATACGCTCTACACTCCATGGATTTATGACTGAGCCCTTTACAACAAAAATAATACCCATGGAAGTAGTATATGTCTCTGGAAGAGAGAGTTGTTTGAGGTAGTATTTTCGTTTGTTGCATCTTTTGCTGGTTGGACTGGATTTCTTTTGTCTTACAGTATGCCGCAATACATTCGAGTTTGTGGCAGGAAAATCAAGTGATGCTTCTCACAGGGGGAAGGAACCTCCTTTGACATCTTCCGAATTTTCTCAATTCATCCTTAGGAGCGTATGAGCCTTTTGAAGTTGAATGTTTCTTCATTTATTTCTTTGTCACTTGAGGTTGTTGCTTTTTTCTGTTTGTTTCATTATATATCATGGTCTTGCTGGATTCTAATTCTGTGGATTCCCTTTTTCTCCTTCATTATCCTTTAAAAATTTTACAAAAATGATATTCTTGTTATCTTCTGCCTTGGATTTGCTAGTTTCTCCTTCATATCCTATCCTAGCCTTTATATGAGGAGGTCTTTGAGAATTTAGAATTTTTTCCAAATGTCCAAAGCTTTTCATTTGAGAAATATTCATAGTTAATTCAATTAGGGCCTTTTCTAATTTCTTCCTCAAGCTTACCACTTCTTCTTCCAGTTTTTCTCGCTCCTGATTTTTCTCCTTTATTTCTCTTCTCATAATATCCTCTATTTTCCTTGATTCTTCTATTTCAATCTTCAATTTAGTAATATCCTTTGAATTGGGTTATGTCTTTGCATATTTCAGAAGAATCTCTTTTTGTTTCTTACTCTTAAGTTTAAGTTTGTCTATTTCCTCCAGGGCACTAATTAGTTCCCCCTCAAGATCTACCTCACCTTCTTCTTCAAATTCTCGGAGATCTTCCTCAAGCTCTTCCTTGGCCATCAAAATGAATTATGATGTTCCTTCTTCATTGGGGGATTCATCTGAGCTCTCAGATGCACTGCTGTCTTGTTGGGCATAGAATGTTCTTCTATTAAATTTGTTCCCTTTCGGCCTGTTGCTGAAATTGGTTTTCTCTTCCCCTCTTGACCGATTCTCTATTTTCTTATGAGGACATTTATATGCATAGTGCCCCACTCTTCCACAGTTAAAGCATTTAAATGTAATTTTACCTTTATACTTACTTGTGCCTTTCTCCAATCTTCTAACAAATTTGGCCTCTTCTTCATTAGAGTAGGAGCATGTACCTTCCTTATCTTCTCTACACTTATATGCCTTAAAGTCTATCTCCCTCACATTTGACTTCCCCTTTATAAGTCTCATCTCATAAGCCGTCAGGTTTCCAAGCAATTAGTTCATGGTCAATGTTTCCCATTTTTTTGTTTCTTCTATGGCAGAAACCTTAGGGTTAAACCTGGATGGTAAAGATATCAATACCTTTTGTACAATTGCACATTCCTTAACAGTTTATCCTAGAGCTTTCATGTTATTCACAACTTCCGCAACCTTTAAGAAGAAATTGGTTACATCTTCATCTTCATTCATTTTAACATTTTCAAACTGAGCTCTATAGGCCTTCAGTTTGGCCATCTTCACCTTTTTATCTCCCTCATGGATATTTTCTAATGTATCCCAGATATCTTTGGTAGTCTCATTGTGCATTACTTTGATAAATTCTGACTCACATAGACCGCTCAAGGGTGCATTCATGGCTTTTGAATTAGCTATGAAATTTTGTTTGGTGTCTTTCTTTGTGTCAGTGTCCTTTGGAGCATATCTTTCTTCCACAACAGCCCAAAATTATATTCCTAGAGTCATTAAGTATGTCTTCATTCTTATTTTCCAGAATGCATAGTTTGTGCCAGTAAACAATGGGGCTTTATTTGTTGAGCATTTGTCTTGGCTAGCCATTTTGGGGACCTAGGATCTCCTTCTAGTTGTTAAACTGATACAGAAGGAATTGGATTCGATACCAATTGATTAACCCTTAGTTAAACTAAGAGGGGGGGTGAATC
This sequence comes from Pinus albicaulis, assembly GCA_034641835.2. Taxonomy (NCBI): domain Eukaryota; kingdom Viridiplantae; phylum Streptophyta; class Pinopsida; order Pinales; family Pinaceae; genus Pinus; species Pinus albicaulis. Next base: position 788,288,550 of record CM076576.1, read on the forward strand.
ATTTTAATACATTCATGGACATTTAAAACTTTTCATTCAATTCATTTACAACTTCATTTCATAAGAAACTTAATACATAATGGATCAACAAACATAATGTGTGGACAACAAGAAATTAAACATATTAAAACATCACATCAACACTTAATCATCAAGCACATAGACATCAGATATATGTGGAAGCCCATAAAGGGATAAAACCACATCTTATTATTTTTTTGATGCAAAGGCAAGCTCCAACTCCCTCTCACAACTGATTTTTTGTAGGCTCCAACCTACAGGAGGCTACCACCCCCAAGGAAGCTCCAAATCCTATATTTTTTTTGCAGGCTACAATCCACAGGAGGCTACTACCTGATACAGATACAACTAGACATCTATCAAGCTACAACTTGATATGGAAGCACCAACTCCCTCACACTACAATAAAATCATATATTGATTTACCTGGATATCAACGTTGTTTTCCTCCTTCTTCAATGTTGTTGTTGGCGCTGGAATCAGAAATTTGACTGCAGCAAGCACCTGACCAGACACATCTTAAACTCTAAGGAAATTTTAATGTTTTTTTTTTATGGAATTGCAATATGGTATAAACTTTGATTCACTGAAGAGAGATTTCGGTCAAATCCAGAGTTCTACTAAAGAGGGTATTGTAACTTGATGTTGTAGCAAGGTGTAAGTTTGTAGTTTATGATGAGAGGAAATTGAAAGTTAAGAGGATAATCAATAGGTCTGTAAAACATAAATCTACTTTTAGTAGAAATTGACAAAAGTAGCAGTTTGACAATATTCCATTGAGAGAAAGCTATTTCTAGTCTGACAAGATTCTCACTGAAATATCATGAAGAATAACTATCATGAGTGACGATCTTCCACTGTTATAACATATATTTTATCAAGAATTATCACTATGTGAGACTAACAAAAACTAATAAAACACATATCATTCTTAAGAGACTAATAAAAACACATAACAGTATGATGATTTGCAAACTGGAACTGGAAGAAAGGAGATATGGAAACACAAATAGAGTAGAAAATACACACAGTAAATTGGTAATAAGTCCTCAATAGTATTGTTCCATTTCATTCACTAAAAATATTACAGTTCATATAATTCAAAATTCAATAACCACCAACCAACCCTAACTTCTTATCAGTTTGGCATATATATAAAAAATATGATACTGTCATCTTCCACAAAATAAGGTAAATTTGTTTCAAAATTCATTATGATCTCGTGCAAGAGATGAGGCTTATCCTAAAATTTTAATACAAAGTGCTATGGAATAATGAGAATAATGAGAATAACAGCATCAAGGCTAACAATTCGAAGTGGTTTGTATGATGTGGCGGTTTCTGGGAAGACTCCTCTTCTGTTCTGGTACAACCAACTCCATAAAATTTGTAAACAGTAGTGAAAATGGCGTCTGGTTGTTCCTTGAATGTTGCCTGGTGCTTTATAGAAACATGTTGGTGCTAAGAGTAGTGGTAGAAATTTGTTTTAGGGAAACTCTACCAATGTTTCGTTGTTCCTTTCCTTCTTTGGTGGAAAACTCTTTGTAATGGCGGAAAATTCGAAAATTTTTGGATAGAACGACGGAGGTTCATTTTATGAGAAATTTCAAAGAAACCATTTGAAGAAGGTTTAATTGATAGGGGAGACATGGAGCAGAATGAATGATAAGCAGAAGGAGAAAACCTTTTAGACATATATCGCATTCACAAATCGGGGTCAGAGCATTTAAACTTAAGACACAAATGGGAGAAAATGTGATCTGTGATGGGGTGATGACATGGGAAAGAAGTGGGACCGAATGCAGATCGTGCATCGCAAGTTTTTTTATGAGACACAAGAGTTAAATTTTAAAACTCGCGAAGTGTGATGTGCGATCAGAGTGAAGGTGATGTGGCATAACAAACAGTGGGGTTGCCCGCAGATCGTACATCAGAAGTTTTATTATGAAACACGGGAGCTAAACGTTGAAACTGGTGAAGTGCGATGTGCGATGTGAAAGGAAGGACGTGTCATGACAGATGGTGGGACTGCTTGCAAATCACAATCGGAAGTTTTGAGGGAGCGGAAGTGAATTTGGTAAGTGAAATTTGCGAAAATGCGATGTGAAAAGGTAGGTGGGGCCCTTTAAACGTCTTTTCAAAGCAGAAAGTGAAAACTTTGTTAAGTCATGGTAATATGATAAAATATGCCCAAAGCATAAAAGGCTTTATAACATATTCAAGGCGTATCAAAGGGAAGCATGGGTCCCAGACCATACCGCAAATTAAATTTCGAGGGTTTTGTAGGAGACAGAAATTATAACGTGAAAGGGAGTTAAAATTGCGAAGAGCTGATTGCGATGAAGGTAAGGGGTCCACATTGTCTATTAAGTGTGGTAAGTTATATCATATAATATATGATATATAACCAGGGTTTTTTTGTGGTGCGCGTAAAAGCTAAATAAAATATATGATAATTGGAAAAGGAAGCATGATATGGCTGTTGATGGGTGTGTGGAGCTGCTTTTTAACTATAAAATTTGGATTTTATGAGTTAAAAAGGGATTTTGGAAAGGGAAATGAGAGGCTGGAGTTTGGGGTTTTTGGGAAAATGAAAGGTGAATGAGGGAAAATGAAATGAATGAAGGTAGAAATGAAATTTTCTCACCACTAAACTTTGACAGCGACAATTTCATGTTATAATCGAACTGAAAAGGCAGATTGATTCCTTGGAGAATGATGACGAGACTTTGAAAATATTTGGAAAATTTGCGGTGCTAACAGTGGCTCCTATTGGGGATGCAGTCCTCCCTGTGAGGCTTCAAGGACTGTAGACTCGGTGCCTTAAAAACTTTTGAAACTCAGAAGAATTTCTGAAAATTAAGACTAGGACTGACCATTGACTGACTAGACTCAAAACTGACCATATATACAGAATAAGTACCATTGGGCATGGATTTTATTGACACATCACACCAGATATTTACAAGGGAGTGACTCAACTGTCTTTACTAAATAAATAAACTTTTAAGAAAATGACCATTGACTGGACCTCTAGTTAGCTGATCATCATCCAGATGTTTGAGCATAAAAGTATTATTCTCCAAAACTTCAGAAATTTTAAATTGCCCAAACCACAGATTGTCGAACTTACCATGCTTTCCATGTTCTTCTCTCCTAGCATCTCAACACATCACCAAAATCATTTTCCTGAAACAACTTTTGATTTTCTCTTTTATCAAAAACTGATTTGACTTTAGCTTGATACTTCTGAACTTTTTCCAACAATGATTCTCTGATTTGGTGTGCCTCTATCAACTGTAGCATTCTCCTTTGGACTGGGTTTTCATGATCAACTTCATCTTGTAGGAAATTCATCACATGAAGAGCTAATTGCAAATGAATTATAGCATATGTACCATATACAAGCTGAAATGGAGACATTCCAATTGATATTTTACCACTTACTCTATCTACCCACAAAGCATGTATCAACTGAGTGTCCCAATTCCTCTTATTTCAGGCATAATTTTCTTAATAATCCTTACCAAAATTTTATTGGGTGACTCAGCCAAACCATTACCTTGAGGGTAATAAGGTGTGGAATGAGTATATTCAATCCCATATTGCTGACAAAATTTGTACATCTTGGTGGACTTAAAGGCCAATGCATTATCAGTTACTAATTTTTGTGGACAACAAAATCTTGACATAATATTTTTCAACATAAATTTAATAATTACCATATCAGTAGCATTTTTGGATGGTACAACTTCAATCCATTTGGTGAAATATTCTGTAGTTGTGAGAATCCATCTATGTTGTCCTGATGAAGGTGGATGAATTTCACTGATGAAGACTAGCCCACACTGCTAGAAAGGAACATATGCTGAAATAGGGATGAGAGGCAATGGTAGAAATTTCTGTTTACCAACAAATTTATGACATTCGATATAGCTTCTAACTTTGGCATAGACATCAGAGAAAAGAGTTGGCCAATAATATCCAATTCTTAAGATTTTGTGTGCAGTAGATCTCCAATATAAATGCTCTCTGAATACTCCTGCATGTATCTCTATCATAATATCCTGGGATTCTGCTTCATCTACACATCTTAACAAGACTCCAACAGGATCTTTCCAGTAAATATGGCCTTCCAAAATGCAATACTTCACAGCTCTTAGTTTAAAATCTCTCCTTTTATACTTATCCATTTCAAGTGGAAAATTGAAATTTAACAAGAAGTAAACTATATCCTTGTACCAATCTGAATTAATATTTATGGATAATTAGCATTACCTTCTCCATCTTCTTCTTTAGTTGCCTATACATTCATATTTAAAGCTTTGCAGTTAGATTCAGCCATCAAGCGATCCAAGCCCTAACCCTTTGTCAATTTAGTTGGTTTGATTTCAACATCAAATTCCAGAATCCTGGTCAACCATCGTCCTCTCCTTCCATCTGTATCTAGCTGCAACAACACATCTTTAACAGTGATATCAGGGACAAAAGAAATTATTTTTGAATGTAGCACATAAATTCGAAAAGACTTCAAAGCCTTAACTAGTGCATATGCTTGTTTTTCAGTCAAGTTGTACTTCAATTCAACATCCCTTAAAGCACGACTGAAAAATGAAATTGGTTGCTCCAAACCCTCCTTGTTCTTCTGTAGTAAGACAGCTGCAATTGTTTCTTCTGAAGCATATGAAAAAATCAAAAAATCCTTTTCAAAGTTAGGACTAATCAAAACAGGTGCTTCAGTCAAAGCGGAATTAATTGCTGAAAAAGAATCTCTAGCTTCATCTCGCCACTTAAATTCTGCATATTTTTTCATCAAAACATTTATATGTTTGATCAGCTCTGCAAGGTTAGGAACAAAATTCCCTAGAAAAAATATTTTCCCTAAAAATGACTGCAATCTTCTGAATAGATTCTACTCTTCCCGGATCAATACAGATTCCACTTTATGTTACAATATTGTTGAGGTATAAAAAGGTATCTTTTGAACATATAATTAGCCTACATTAATCATCAATCCGGGAGCGAATTTTTATTTCAAGAGTGTACTCTGTCTGAGGTTGCAATTAACTAAGAGTAATGCTATGAAGATGTCGTACAGAATATTAAATACAAGAGTAAACAAATGCTTGTAAAGAAATCTAATTACAGTGACACGAATGAAAATGCTCTGAATTCTTAATTAAACCGATCTGCAAAACATCAATCAGGGATACAGTAGCAATAACTCCTTCCCTTAGAAATCGATGCAAGATAACCAATCTGGGAACTTGGAAGCAATAACTAGTGTCCTCTACAGTTGGTGATCTTAAAGCAACCAAAATGAAAACAAACTCAATCTTCATGCTGATGAAAATAACTGAAAGGAACAAAATCTGGAAAGGAACAGCAGCTTGTAATTCCTATGCATAACAATTGTAACTCATCTATTTTCTAATCTGCAGCTATGAATCAGAGATGAACAATAAATAGAAATGGAACAGCAACATGAATTGAACAGAAACTATAATTCTAACGCAATCAAACAACTAATCTCCACACTCCAATCATGTCAACAGCCAAGGCTACAACAGTTAAACAAATCATAAGCTAATAGAATAGCAACTAGAATTAGATATAGAACAGTAAAGCTCTTATAACAATGACAAGATGACTGAACAGCGGATGTGCTTCTTGCAAAGGGTAAAATAGCAATGCAATTCGTTAATGAATCTGTATTCAATCTCACAGTGGTTAATCAATTCCGTAATTGAAAGAAACGTTACACACAACTTCACACAACAGTAAGTAAAGATTAAGAATACAAACAGCGAAGTAATTCCACCAGAGTCGGGCCCTTAGCACCAGTGAAATACTGCTAGGCTACTTCAGAATTTAAGAGATGAAATGGAATGTGTGTTTAATATTAATTGAACATAAATTATTATAGAGGATGTTCTCTCGAAGCCGAGAGTCAATAAAACATTACAAAGGAAACGTTTGAATATGAGGATTTTTTACCAATCTGACTGACTACTACCCCCCTCATCACTAAAGGACATTGCTTTATATATTGAATCCTAACGGACAATACGAGGAATAAGATGAGTTTGAACAGTGATCCCTCAGGATCAAAGGATCCTGAGGGATTCGCTCCCCTTAATTTAGTTATCATCTTGTTTACTCTGATCGAGGCCGAGTTGTCCCCTGCCTTTTCTTGGCAATTCGTTCGGATCTCCTTGCCTTTGGCTTGATGTGGTTCAACGCTAATGGAGCAGCATTTGCATTGATCTCAGCCTCACCTTTGGTATAGTTGTTCACTTTTTTCTAATTCCTGTTTTATAAAAAAAAAAAAACAACCTTTAGTCATCTTTTTACAATAAACATAAACCTTTCCATTTCTATCATAATTCTTATAATAAATTACCTTCCCAAGGTAAAAAGGAGTATGTTAATAGTAAAAGAATGAGAAGATACATAGTAATTTCATACCTTTTTCACTGCCCAACATACCCCCCTGCTTAATATTTTTCATGTCCTCATGAAAACTATAGTTCACATGGAGAGCAGTCAAAGAATAAGCTGGATAAGGTTTGTCATCGACAGGTCTAAAACCATGTAGTGCAGCTAATTCCTCAAAAACATGTTTTGTCTGTCATTCGGGGAGTTCGTAAATATCTTTGTACTCTGAAGTAGGATACCATGCAATAGGGCTGCGGAACCTACATCCTAACCAAAATGGTCCTTCTTTTAAAACGAGATGACTATAGGAAATCAAGCGGTCTGCAGCTAGCCCAAATTTTCTATAATTAAATGGTTCCCTATTTTGCACATTCTGATTGGAGATTCTCCACCGGACCTTAGCTGCTATATAAGCTTGGTTTCTAATGGATGATAAATAATCTGTCCCATTCAAGATAATTGATTTGTGGACAGGCCCCAAGGCTTGGGTAACACCTTCCTTGGTCATCAATATTTTCTGCCTAACCCAAAATTGAAGTGGGTTATGAGGTTCACTCCTGACCCACAGATCTAATTCATTTTCCTGCCTTTGAAAAGCATTATAGGCTTTAAGCCATTTTAATTGATTTACAGAAAAGGAAATGAATGCTTGAAATTGAACATCTCCAACAAAAGGGCTAGGGTTTTATTCACAATCATTTTCAAGTATTAGATTATGCAAGTAAAATTCACACAAAAGGCATTGTACTTTTATCCCATAAAGTTTGCAGCATGATACAAAGTCATCTATGGTTTTTAGCTCTATGGATTCCCCTGCCCTAACTGCCTTAATATTTAGCTGTAAATATCTTTCTAGTAAAAACAAAGAATAGTTTTTGGCGGGGCATCTACAGGCTAAGACATCAGTATACAATGAGCAGAGAGTGTCCATTCGATTGTAGGCTAATTTTAATTGGTTCATTACCTTGTCAGCCTTTTCTTCTGCTTTTCGACACTTTTCGTGAGCTTCAGCTTTTGCTTCATGGATAATTTTCGTTTGTTGCTGCAAATCCTGATATCTCTTTCTTGGGACGGTGTCTTCTTCCAATCTCTGCCTTTCTATTCGAGCCTGTGCCAACTCCTCTTGGAGTCTGGCCAGTTTTGGATCACTAAAAGTATGCTGACTACTAGATTGCACATTTTCACTTAAAGCAAGTCCCTCTGGAACAACTTGGGTTGGAACAGCCGTTTGCTGCTCCGTATCCTCATAATTAGGCTCAGGCATGGCTTCTTCTGTAACTTGGGGGTTCCTAATAGCGGTCACCTTTCTCTTTTTTGAAATTCTCTTAGTAGCTATGCTTCTTCTCTTTGGGGCTCGCTTAGGCATTTGTTTCATTCTCAGAACTCTAATGGTTTTCCTGAGTTTTTCTACAAGTTTATGAAGCTTCATTCGTTCCTTGCGAAGCTTTTCAATCTCAGTTGTTTTCCTCCTCTTTTTTAATGGAACAGTTGTTCCTTTATCTGAACCTATTTTCTCAACAGGGTTTTGGTCTATATCAGCCGTGCCTTCAGTTAAGTTCTCTTCTTGATCTTCTACTTGGGGTTCTTCTTCCACATTCATATGCCCTTGGCTAAATTTTTCAGAAATCATACCCTCGATTGACTCTGCAATCTCCTAAGGGGTTCCAAGTTGAGATATTACTTTGATGTTTTCTCGTTCATGCCTTTCAGGGGAAGCAACCCTAGCTTCGCTAGGGTTTTCTGTTTCATCCAGCATTTCTCCAGCTATTTCTTTATCAATAGCAGAGTGCTCTGGTAACTGATTAATATCAATATTAAGGTCCAAAGGGCTATGAGGTTGTGCATAGTCACTCATATTGGCTAGAATTTGGGCCAGTTGGTATTCCTGTAAAGGGCTTACGGTAGCATTTTCGGGAGGCTCTCTTCCTTCTTTGTCACTACCATGGTTGTCTTCTTCCTCCTCACAAGTATGATAGCTCCCTTATTCCTCATCCGAATATCAAATTTCTCCTTCAATTTCTTCTTCCTTAGTATTTCCTTCCTCTGCACTGGATTGTTTTTCACCACTGGTGTGGTGACTTATTTCTTCTTCGTCCGAGTAGTGAATTTCTCCTTCCATTCCCTCTTATTCATCAGTATGAGGGCTTTCTCCCTCCAATTGTGGAGGTTTTTCATCCTCTAAGCTGTGCAATTCCAGGGGCTGGCTACTACTGCCCAGAAGTCCTTCCAACATTCCCCTACTTCGCTTTCGACGGAGGGATTGTCTGTGAGTTGATGGATCAGCTATTGAGCCATCCATTCTCTTTCGTTTCAGGGCAGGTAAAGCTAACCCTCTGTCAATGGAGAATATCAACTCTTCCCAGCTGGTCTATTGCTGGGCGAGGCTATGACTCACTATTAATCGAATTAGGCAATGGTGGTTGACCACCATATCTGCATGTTGAGATTTTCTTATACTACGAGCGATATCATGCAACAAGGAATTTAAAAATGCAGGAAAATTGACAGTGCATTTTTGTTTTAATACAGATAGTTATTCATAAAGGATGGCTCATCACTCCTTAAGAGTAGGAATGGTGGAAGAAGTCTGAACATCTCAATAGAAAAGAATATGCCCTTATTCCTATTCCATAAATCAAATAAATTTATAGCATATGGGAAAGAACCAGTCATGATAAGGATAATTGATCAGATTAATTCAATAGTTGTAAAACAACAAAATTATGTTATTGATCATGCCCCTTTTCCCTTTTTCTTATCATTACTTAGACAATTTTCGTGAAAAATGACGATTACTTTTGATTTGTTGATTACAGTAAGCTTTAATTTGTATGATTGTATATAAATGATATGTTTGCTTTTATAAGAGTGATCAAAAATTCTCAAAATGCTAATCTAAAACAAAAACCAATCCACTCAAAAGGTGTTGTTCCTTTAAAAAGAACAGTAGAAACAATCTGCGGAACTACTATTCCTTTCAAAAGGAACAGCAAAAAAAACACTGTGCAGAACTGTTGTTCCTTTCGAAAGGAACAAAAAAAAAACACTCTGAAGAATTGTTGTTCCTTTTGAAAGGAACAGCAGAAGTGCGGTTCCTTTAGAAAGGAACAGCAAAACTCAAAACAAGTGAAATACTCAGAATTTTTGAAAAAAACAGAATTCCATGAAACAAACAACAAAAATGAAATAAACAGAAAATTAAAAAACGAATTCCCTAAAGCAACAATCAAGTAAATGGACAATTATTTATGTACAAAAATTTAAAAAAGGAATGATTTAATAAACTGGTGCCGAGGATGAGTTATCCCCTTCAGCGAGAATTTCCGTGGTAGAATATTCCCATAACTGTTGGTAAAATGATTCTCGGGTAAGCGGTTTGTGATACAATCGTACTCGATGACCGTTTACCTTAAAGGAATGTCTAGATCCGTCAATGGTAGCTAATGTAATAGTGTCATTATCATGCACTTTTTGTATTTCATAGGGTCCAAGCCATCATGTCTGGAGTTTCCCTGGAAAATCCTGAAACCTAGAATCATATAGGAGTGCCCAGTCTCCTTCGTGGGAGATCTTTTCTTTGATAAGGGCGTCATGCCATTTTTCTCTCTGTTGTTGAATTAATGTTGTGTGCTGAAGAGCAGAGAGCCTAATTTCATCTAACTCATGAATTTTCTGCAGTCTTTTAGCCTGGGCTTCATTTAGATCTAGACTCACCTTTTGAGTTGTTCTTAATGTTTGAATTTCAAATTCTATTGGAAAGATGGGTTCTTTTCCAAATACCAATTGATATGGCGAATATCCTGTGGTGGGTCTCCACGTTGTTCGATATTCCCATAATGCTTTTGGTAATTTGTAGGCCCAATCTCGTCTGTGTGAGGCAACGGTTTTTGTCAATATAGATAAAATTACTTTGATCGTGCTCTCTACTTGGCCATTGGCCTATGGGTGATATGGAGTTGTAATCTTGTGCTAAATGTGATAGCTTTGTAGTGTTTCAGCTAATTTATTACCTACAAATTGTGGTCCTCCATCTGTGATTATGTCCCTTGGGAGGCCATATCGCACAAAGATTTGGAAAATAAACTGTATTACAGAATCCTCTGTAGCTTTTGAGACTGCCTCAGCTTCGACCCACTTAGTGACATATTCGGTTGCAACCAGGATATATGTTTTTTGGTTTGAGGGAGGGCTAATAGGGCCAGCAAACTCAAGTGCCCAGTGTTCAAATGGTTCAATCACTAGTTGAGGGTTCAAAGGCATTTCATCAGACTACCCAGGGCGACCTGCCCTTTGGCAGCTATCACAAGCCTGCACAAATTTTTTGGCATCTTTAAAGATGTTAGGCCAATAATAGCCTGTTTGTAAAACCTTATGGGAAGTTCTACGATCTGCAAAATGCCCACCACATTGGCCATCATGGCATGCTTTCAAAATATCAAATACTTCATCCTCCCGGACACATCTTCTTATCTGCATATCTCCCCCTGTGTGAAATAGGTAGCCCCCAATCCAAGAGAATCGAGTACTACGTTGTATTATTTGTTTTCGTTCATTAAGGGATAGATGTTTAGGTAATTTACCTATTGCCAAATAATTTTCTATATCAGCATACCATGGTGTTCTGATAGTAACAGCGAACAAATGTTCATCTGGGAAGTGATCTTCAACTGCTTCTGTATCTGTTCACTTTGGCATTCTTGACAGAAAGTCAGCTACAGGGTTCTCTTTCCCAGGTCGATCTTTGATTGTAATGTCGAATTCCTGCGGTAAAATCAACCATCTTGTCACTCTTCCATTTGTAACAAGTTTATTTTCTAAAAATTTAATGGCAAAGTGATAATTATATAGTACTACAGGATACCTAGTTATATAATGTCTAAACTTATTTATAGCATGCACTACAGCTAAAAATTCCTTCTCAGTCACAGTATAATTTAATTCAGCAGGGGATAGATTTTTGCTAATATAATAGATTGCATATGGTTTCTTGTCTTTCTCCTTTCTGAGTACTACTCCAATTGCTGTGTCTAAGGCATCGCATGAAATTTGGAATGGAAAATTCCAATTTGGGCCCCTCAGCACTGGGGTTGTTGAAACAAGCTTTTTCAGATCATTAAAATCATTGTCACATTTATCTGTCCAAATGAAATCAACATTTCCAGTTAGTGCATATAAAGGTGCATCTATTCGAGAATAATGTTCTATAAATCTTTTATAGTAACCAGAAAATCCAAGAAAGCTATGTACCTCTGTTTGTGTGGTGGGTGTGGGAATTAACAAGATTATTTGAATTTTAGCTGGGTCCACTTGAATTCCAGCTGTTGAAATATAATGCCCTAAGATAACTCCTTCAGTCATCATCATAAGACATTTTTCATGGCTTAAACAAAGCCTAGTGTCAATACATCTTTGCAATACCTTTTCTAGATTTTCCAATGCAGGCTCAAAATCATCCCCATAAGGTGTAAAATTGTCCATATATATTTCAAGACCTTCGTTTATTAAGTCTACAAAGATGCTAAGAATGGCCCTCTGGAATGTAGTAGGAGCATTGCATAGGCCAAAAGGTAAAACTTGGTAGGCAAATGTCCCCCATGGACAAGTAAAAGTAGTTTTTTCCTGGTCTTCAGGGGCAGTCTGGATTTGATTGTACCCACTGAAGCCATCGAGGAAAGAAAAGAATTTCTTTCCTGCCAATGTGTCTAATCCCTGGTCAATGAAAGGAAGGGGAAAGTGGTCTTTCTGTGTTGCCTTATTAATTTCACGACAATCTACACATATTCTCCACTTTCCGTTCTTTTTTGGTACCACTACTAATGGAGAGACCCATTTTCTATCAGATATTGGGTAGATGAAATTAACATCCAATAGTTTTTGTAATTCAGCTTTCACAATATCTTTGAGGTGAGGGTTTAGTCTTCTTTGGGGTTGGCGAATGGGTCTTGCATATTTTTCAATATAGATGTGGTGTGTACACAATTGAGGGTCAATTCCTTTCATATCGGGGTAATCCCATGCAAAGGCTGCTTTGTATTTTCGTAATAATTGGATCAACTTCTCTTCTTGTTAAGCAGTGATATTTTTGTTAATGTTTAGAGTTTTTCCCGGCTCAATTTCTACAATATTGCTATTGTACACAAAAGTAGTGGGTATTACTTGATCAGGAATGTATTTCAAAGGATCTTCTTCTTCTTTATTATCAAATGCTGCATTGATCATGTGACATTGTAAATGAGATCTGATTTGTGGTTTATTAATGAAACTATTAATGATATCATCCTCTGTTTGATCTTTAAAATCAAGAGAATTTTCTATAGTTATAGGTGATCTCATATTTTCCATTAGATATGATACAGGTTGTTTTTTTGTTTTGATTATTGATAAACTTGGCTTGGCTGGGGGATATAAAGTTAAAATCTTGACATAGTTTCCCCTTGTTATTGTCATGTTGCCTTGTCGGCATCCAATATAAGCATCGGCAGTTGCCAACCAAGATCTACCTAAAATTAACGGGTGTCCTTCTAAGTGGTTCTTTGGATTGATAACCAGGAAGTTAGCAGGGTATTCCCAAGAATCTACAGATACCATTACATCTTGTAATGTGCCTTCTGGTTTGACTACCAATTGGTCATCCAATTCCAATAAGGTTGTTGTTGGTTCTAGCGATGTAATGCCAAGTTTTTGACAGGTGGTGGTTGTTAGGATATTGATTGCTGCTCCTAAATCAACTAAGGCATTTGGAAACAATTGCCCATGGATTTGGACTGTCACTATAGGATTTCCTGGGTCTTCATATTTTACAGGTGTTTCCATTCCTGACAATAAGTCAGATAAGGTACCGACTATTTGGACAGTTGGATTGGTGGGTGTTCTCCTCTTTGGCTTCTTTATGCATAATTCCTTAATGGTTTTTGCATATATAGGAATGTCTTGGATAGCTTGGAGGAGAGGAATTTTTATAATAAAAAAATTTAATTCTCCCAGAAGATCAAAATTAGGATGTTCTACTGGGCGTGGTATGATTAATCGTTCTGGGAATGGTGGAGAGGAAGTTGTTACTTGTTACTGATTTTGTTGTTGAACTTCCTTCTCTTTCTGTACTGTTTGTTCAACGGGTAATTGGTCTTCAATATGAACATTATTGTTTCTCTCTATTTCTACTATGCGCCTAGACCTTAATTGAAGGTCATTGCACTCCCTCAGTTCAGTTTCTAATTCTAGGGGTTCCATTATTTGGACAGACTGAACTGACCTATTATTTGGGTTTGGGTTGGGATGGGCTGGGAGTTGTGGTCTTAAGTTGGTCTGGGGGTTTGTATAGGGAGCTGGCAGTGTAGGTTGAGAGAGAGGAATTGTTCCAGCTGGCTGATTTGTAGGTCTTTTCCAGTTTGAATGCCAGGCCTGACTCTGGGAAGTAGAGGGGGACCATTGTGTAGGATAGTTATTATTTTTCCAAAACGGTGGGAAGAAAGGAAATATAGGCCAATTATTTTGGTTTGTTTGATTTGGCCAAGATGTTGGAGGAAATGGTTGTTGTGACCAATTGGGGAAAGGTGGTTGGTTTTGCCACATTCCACTATATTGCTGAGCATTGTATTGAGGAGGTTGAAAAGAATAAAATGGATCATTTGGCATACCTGATTTTTGTGGCTATCGTTTTCGGCGTTGATTAAGCAGACATACCACTTCTGATTCTTCTTCTATGTTCTTATAAATTGCTTTCAGGCCAGGAAGCGAGGGACACCCTTTTGTAGGGTGATCTTTCGTGCAAATGGCGCAGACTTTGATCACATCCAACGGGCACTCCTTGTGGCTGTGTTTCTTCCTGCATCTAGGGCAGAATATTGCCAAATTTTTTTCTACTTCTGCTTGTTTTTGTTTGGCTTGCATAATATCGAACTACGTTGTTAGAGTCCCAAGTATGTCTGTCTTAAAATCTTCCAGCAGATTTCCAATCTCTGCACGAGTCACACCTTCATTAGAGGTCTTATTTTCTCTTGTAATCATATCACGTTCTGCTGATTTTAGCCTTGTATTTCCCCTCGAACTCCTAATACACAAATCAATGATGTTAGGATAACTTTCTTGATATATATCACCTTTTCCCATAATATTCAATGTTTCAACCCATTGATCTTTCATTCCCCTAATTAATGTGGTTTTCAAAACATTATCAGGTAAGGGCAAAGATGCATAAGGGGATCTCTGAAGATTGTATTGAAACCGTTCCACATATTCTTCCAAGGTTTCATTTGGTTTTGTTGTCATTTGGAATATGTCATCCTTTAATTCCCGATATCTGCAATAATCTTGATACTTCTTTAAAAATGCAGCTTTCATCTGATCCCAATCAGTTATGACACCCCCACCTAATCCCATAAACCATCGTAAGGCTTCCCCTTTTAATGTTGAAGGGAATAGTTTTAATTTTTGGGGATCGGTGGTATAATCATATCCCCTACATAGCACATCAAATTCAAACAAAAACGCATCTGGATATTCTGATGTTAAGCCATGGAATGTGGGAATATGTTGAAGGGGAATGGCCTTCATAGGCCCATTGACTGCAATATCTACTATAGGATATTGCAGCGTAGAGGTTTGTTGGGGTGTCTTCTGGTTCTGATTTTGGTTCTGGGCCATTTGATCAAAAATGTGCCAATATCCTTCTGGGATCTCCAAGGAATTTCTAGGCTGACGAGCAGGGATAGGAATGGTTTTGACAGCACTCCCTTTGTCTGAAATAATGAGTATTCCTTGTTGTCCTTCTATTTGAGATGATTCTTGGTTTTGAATAATTTTAACAGCACTTCCCTTATCTGGACTGCTTATTGTTTGGGCTATTTCAATAGGAGATTTTGGGTCTCTGGTTTCTCCTGTTTCCCCTTCTCCTTCTCGGAGATTTCTAGAGTTCCCTTCTTGAGGGGAACTTACGCAAGGATTCTCAATTTCTTGCGAATCTTGCTCAATTCCCTCTGTTTGACTGTGTATTTCAGCAAAGGCTTCAGATGGTGATTCTTTAGCCTGAAGGGAACTAGTAGGATTCTAGAGATAAATTTTCTAAATCCTAATAATGGTTGAGATTCAGTCCTTTTAAGGATTTCGTCAATAAAAGTTTTCCACCCAAGGGTCACCGATCCCTTAGGTTTTTCAATTTTAGGAGGAATTTCTTTTTTCTTAGTTGGTCTATTCATTCAAGAAAACAAACCTTCATTCCTACCTAAAGAAAGAAGCTTACATGCTTCTGCTGTGAAGCGGGCTGCGAGCAAGTGTGTTTCTTGCCCAGTGCACAGGTTCTTACCTTCCATCTTTAATACCCAATTCTTCGCACGCAGAAGAAAATCAGTTGTGCATCACTCTTTTGAAATGGCATACACTCTCCCTGGCAACGGTGCCAAAATGTTGAGGTATAAAAAGGTATCTTTTGAACACCTAATTAGCCTACATTAATCATCAATCCGGGAGCGACTTTTTATTTCAAGAGTGTACTATGTCTGAGGCTACAATTAACTAAGAGTAATGCTATGAAGATGTAGTACAGAATATTAAATACAAGAGTAAGCAAATGCTTGTAAATAAATCTAATTACAGTGACATAAATGAAAATGCTATGAATTCTTAATTAAATCGATCTGCAAAACATCGATTAGGGATACAGTAGCAATAACTCCTTCCCTTAGAAATCGATGCAAGATAACCAATCTGGGAACTTGGAAGCAATAACTAGTGTCCTCTACAGTTGGTGATCTTAAAGCAATCGAAATGAAAACAAACTCAATCTTCGTGCTGATGAAAATAACTGAAAGGAACAAAATCCGGAAAGGAACAGCAGCTTGTAATTCCTATGCATAACAATCGTAACTCATCTATTTGCTAATCTGCAGCTATGAATCAGAGATTAACAATAAACAGAAATGGAACAGCAACATGAATTGAACAGCAACTATAATTCTAACGCAATCAAAAAACTAATCTCCACACTCCAATCCTGTCAACAGCCAAGGCTACAACAGTTAAACAAATCATAAGCTAATAGAACAGCGACTAGAATCAGATATAGAATAGCAAATCTCTTATAACAATTACAAGATGACTGAACAGCGGATGTGCTTCTTGCAAAGGGTAAAATAGCAATGCAATTCATTAATGAATCTATATTCAATCTCACAGCGGTCAATCAATTCCATAATTGAAAGAAATGTTACACACAAATTCACACAACAGTAAGTAAAGTTTAAGAATACAAACAGGGAAGTAATTCCACCAGAGTCGGGCCCTTAGTGCCAGTGAAATATTGCTGGGCTACTTCAGAATTTAAGAGATGAAATGGAACGTGTGTTTAATATTAATTGAACATAAAGTATTACAGAGGTTGTTCTCTCGAAGCCGAGAGTCAATAAAACATTACAAAGTAAACGTTTGAATATGAGGATTTTCGACCAATCTGACTGACTAACTGACTGAATACTACCCCCCTCATCACTAAAGGACATTTCTTTATATATCGAATCTTGTGGGACAAGACGAGGAATAAGATGAGTTTGAATAGTGATCCCTCAGGATCAAAGGATCATAAGGGATTCGCTCCCCTTTATTTAGTTATCATCTTGTTTACTCTGACCGAAGCCGAGCTGTCCCCTGCCTTTTATTGGCAATTCGTTCAGATCTCCTTGCCTTTAGCTGGATGTGGTTCAACGCTGATGGATCAGCAGTTGCATTGATCTCAGCCTCGCCTTTGGTACAGTTGTTCACTTCGTCTAATTCCTGTTTTATCAACAAAAAGCAACCTTTAGTCATCTTTTTACAATAAACATAAACCTTTCCAATTCTATCATAATTCTTATAATAAATTACCTTCCCAAGGTAATAAGGAGTATGTTAATAGTAAAAGAATGAGAAGATACATAGTAATTTCATACATTTTTCACTACCCAACAAATATGTCCCAATAAATTAACTTCTTGGATAAAAAAAGACGACTTTTTGGGGTTTAAGGACAAACCAAACTTTCTGCATTTGTCAAAAACTTGCTTCAGATGTTTCAAGTGGTCTTTATCAGATGTTGAATATACTGTGATGTCATCCAAATAGATGACCACAAATTTATCCTTTTCTCCCACAAAGTCAATACCCATTTCCCTTTGAAAGGTTGCACCTGCATTCATGAATGTGCCCTAGGGTGTGGTAAATGTTTTCTTTTCTCTGTCTTTCCTGTCAACTAAAATTTGATTATAGCCTGAAAATCCATCAATCATTGACAATATTTTGGATCCTATAACCTTCTACAAGATATAATCCATCTTGGGCACTGGAGAGTTATCTTTCAAGGAGCACCAGTTTAGGTTGTGAAAATCAACACAAATCCTTATTTATCCATTCTTTCTCTAGACTAGAACTATATTAGCTACCCAGTTAGAAAATATTGAAGGCAGAATAATCTTTTCTTCCCATAATTTTTTGATTTCTTTCTCAAGGATTGGAAGCAGCATGGGATTGATGTGTTTGATATTTTGTGCTATAGGCTTTGCATATGTTTTCAAAGGGATCTTTTGCTCCATTATGCTCATATCATAAGTTTTCAACTCACTATAATACCATGCAAAAATATCAGCAAATTCCTTCAGCAATTTGATATATTTTGTTATGGTTTCCAGAGGAAGGAATTTGGACACTTTGACTAATCTTGGCTGATGTTTTGCACCAATATTATATTATAGTGTACTCTCTCCATCAACCTTGCTTTCAGTATTGAGAAAAAAATCATTATTATCAAACAGTCTTTCTAAAGGAACTAAACCCTTAGGAATAAAGTTAGTTTTTAGATCTATAATGTTTTTCCCAGCCATAGTTTTCTTATAAAAAAATTCTATTTTGGTTTTCAACAATTTCATGCTCATCATCAATTTGTATCTCTCCAAACTCTTCTACACAATTTAAAAATTTCTGAATCTCCCTGACATCTTCGAATACTTTCCAGTTCTTGATGTTATCAGGAATTGAAGGTCTATTTTTTATTTGAAAATCATAGACTGCCTTGACATCTAGAAGAACTTTGAAATTACTAGCAGCAATAGCTAGTGAATTAGCAATTTTATTTTCTTCTCTATTGACAATATTTATATTAAATTTTGAAAAGTAATGTTCAATCAAATCCCAGACTTCATTCCTATAATTCTACAATTTGGAATTTTTCACTTGGTAATTATTTTTCACTTTCTTAACCACCAGAGGCAATTAGTTGTTCTGCTCCCAAATATTTTGTTGCCTTCATACCCAGCATGAGTGCTTCATACTCAGTAGTGTTGTTAGTGGTAGCAAATTGCAGTTTGTATGATACGGTTACCTTCTGCTGACTAGGAGAAATGAGGACTACACCAGCTCTTGATCCTTCTCTTGAAGAGGCTCCATCAAATTACAATTTCCAGATCTGTCCTCTTTCTTAATGCTACGCATTTTCACTTTGAGAGTTTTGTTTTTCACTTAATTCAAGTTGTAAATCATTTTCATCTGTAGCAAGGTGAAGAATTTATGACCCCAATTCCTTTTCTTCATCATATATGGGATGGTTTGATGGATTGTATTGATCACTAATGTTGTAGGACATTTGAGTTTCCCTATACAGCCTTCTAAATTCCCCTCCAAATACTGGGATGGTAGCATATGACATGTCCATCTGGAGGGTACCTCCCAATTTCTTAGACCAAGATCTGGAAATTAACATCCCAAATCTAGAAGGAATGTCAACAACCACAATGTCCATCACTAAGCCCTTCAAAGGTAGTTGGGTAAGGGAAACAACCAAATCCTTAATCACTCCTAGACACTTGACTTTTTTGTATCTCTAATCCCAATTCATCCATTACTTTCTTTGGCATGAGATTGTGGGAAGCTCTAGAATCTAACAGACAATTATGCAGAAATTTGTCATGTATATTGAGTGAAAGGTAGAAAGGAGGTGAGTTAACATTATTTTGGTCTTGGACGTGACAACCTAGATAAATGGTGGGATGCTCATTCTCAAGTTTGAATGAATCAGGGGCGAGAGGAGACTGCAGTAGACTCTTAAAAGACTCTTTATATGCTAGATTTTTCAAATTCCAGGAGTGGAACCTGAATTTTGATTTTATTCAATTCATATTCGAAACTAAAATAAATTGGAACTAATTCGTTATTTTCTGTTGTAATTTTGACAATTGGAGCAGAATTTTGAGGTAGAGGAACCTCATTTACCTTGGCCTTCTGTTTATCAGCTTATTTATCTGAATCTGATTTTTGTTGGGGCTGTTGAACAGGACCTTTTGACCTCAAAGGGTAATTTCTATTTTGAACTTCTTGCTGTTTTTATGATTCTATGCATAAATTTGAGCACCCATATCATCAGAAAATAAACAAATTATTGATCTATCTTCGTATTCCTGCAATGTCAAACATGTTGACTGTGAAGTTTATCCCACGTGGTTTATTTCTTCATTTTATTCCTCATTTCCTTGTTGTTTTTCTTCAACAAAATTATTCAAAGGAGGCTGAAAATTTTGATCATCAGCATTCCTCCTTGGGCGTTGTAGGATTTGTTGAAGCTGAAAAGGCCTCCTGAAGGGAGCCTGATTTCTATTAGCTTCGTTTTGATTGGCTCTAGCAGCTGGTTTATTTTCTACCTCTAATTTTGACATATTAGAGGCAAGTTCCTTGATCAAATTGGACATTTGATCGATCTTTTCTTCTACTAAAAGAGACTTGGAAGAAGAATGTTTTTCTTCTTTCATATTCTTTTTGTCTTTTGCCGTATTTTCTTCCTCCATTTTTAATTTATTAGAATCCATGAGATTAGACTGCACTCCAATTCCAGCCTCTTACATAATTGTCAGTGTCTGTGCTTTTTCAGCCCTCAACCATAAAGCAAACTCAGAATATAAAGAATTTGCAAAATTTATCATAGTTGTGGTTTCAATGGGTTTAATCTCTTTAGGAATTTTCTGATAAATCTTATTAAACCTCTTAGTAAAATCAACTGAAGGCTCATCTGCCTTTTCCTTCAGAGTTCCAAATTTTGTAAGATAATAAACATAGTCTTTCCTATCACCCCAATCCTTCACAAATATTTCTTCTAATTCATCATTTCCTATAATTGAATTTTGAGCCAAATTTATAAACCATTTTCGAGCTTCACCATCCAAGAGCTGAACAAAGAGTCTTGACCAGACA
The DNA here is from genome assembly GCA_034641835.2 of Pinus albicaulis. Taxonomy (NCBI): domain Eukaryota; kingdom Viridiplantae; phylum Streptophyta; class Pinopsida; order Pinales; family Pinaceae; genus Pinus; species Pinus albicaulis. Next base: position 788,309,211 of record CM076576.1, read on the forward strand.
TCTTCATGTTCAATATTATGATTGTCAGCATAACTATGGAAAGCCACTAAATTTTCTTCATCATAAACTCATCTTCCCTCCCCAATGTATTTTGGAAGATATTTCAAGTAATCTCCTTGGGGAAGTGCATGCCTGTGTTGAGGGAGAACAAGTGGCGCATATCTCGCAGCCACTATCTGCTGCATCCTTGTAAGGGCAGGATGAGCCATATTTTTTTGATGTACAATTGATGCATATGTTTGAGAAATATGAATTACAATTGGTGAATTCTAATTTTGATTTAGGATAGCATAAAATTGAGGATGTTGAGTTGATTTTTCAGGCTTTGGGACTGAGAAGAGCGGGTTTTCAAAAATATGAACAGAGGATGTCTTGAATTCTCCTTTAGTAGAAGAATCAGAATCTAAAGCTATCTCTTGAGGGGTTGGAGTTAATTTAGCTTTATTTTGTTGAGCAAGGAAATCAGATAGATTAAAAGTAAGACCTTTAGGTACAGTCTCTTCAAGTGGATGAGAGGAAGATGACCCAACAACTGGATTTGGAGAGAAAGGAAAATATTATTGCTGAGGGGTGACAAGAGACTAGTATTCAGGATGAGTCTTAAGGAAATTTAAAATAGTCTTGAAATATTCTTCAGTCAAAATATCCCTATTAAGAAAGGGTGCAATAGCCAATACTTGTTTTAATTCCCCTTGAGTCAACAGAAACTCTTCTAACTTCTTTTCAACACTTAGAAATTCAGTTTCTCCTTCTTTAACTAGAATAATACTTATTTTAGATTTACTACTTGATGAGTAAGAAGAAACTTCAACTAATCCTACGTTAACAACACCCACTTTATTTTCTATAGGAGTAGCTTCAACTTGAGATTTTTCAACGGAATCTTTTGAAACTAAAACCTTTTTAGATTCTAAAGTAGATAGAGGTACCTTTTGCTTTGGAACGTACTTTTTGTGTACCTTATTCACTGACTGAGATGTGGCTTCAACTGATCTTTGTTTTCCTTTAGCATCTTTGATGATTTTCTCTAGGTCAGTAACTGGAGTAACATTTGGAGATATTTGATTCCTACTTGTAGAAGGAGGTCTTGAAGCCCCTCTTCATCTTCATGGAGTCACTAGGTGAAAAAATTTGTAGTCTTCTTCAATTCACCGGTTCTTGTTCACCATCAAGAAATGATTATCAACAATTCATAACAATAGAATCGAGAGAATACTTCCTTACAAGGCCTTCGTCTCCTGGCAGATGCACCAAAATATGTTGGCGCTGGAATCAACACTTGGACTACAGCAAGCGCCTGACCAGACACATCTTAAACTCTAAGGAAATTTTAATGTTTTTTTTTATGGGATTAGAAGATGGTATAAACTTTGATTCACTGAACAGATATTTTGGTCAAATCCACAGTTCTACTAAAGAGGATATTGTAACTTGATGTGTTAGCAAGGTGAAATTTTTTAGTCTATGATGAGAGGAAATTGAAAGATAAGAGGAGAATCAATAGGTTTGTAAAACATAAATCTACTTATTTAGAAGAAATTGACAAAAGTAGTAGTTTGACAATATTCCATTGAGAGAAAGTTATTTCTAGTCTGACAAGATTCTCACTAAAATATCATGAACAATAATTATCATGAGTGATGTCCTTCCACTATTATAACGTATATTTTATCAGGAATTCTCACTGTGTGAGACTAACAAAAACTGATAAAACACATAACATGCTTAAGAGACTAATTAAAACACACAACAGTATGATGATTTGCAAACTGGAACTGGAAAAAAGGAGATATAGAAACACAAATAAAGTAGACAATACGCAAAACAAATTTGTAATAAGTCCTTAGTAGTATTATTCCATTTCATTCACTAAAAATATTATATTTCATATAATTCAAAATTCAATAACCACCAACCAACCCTGACTTCCTATCATTTTGGCTTATATATACAAAATATGATATTGTCATCTTCCACATAAAAAGGTAAATATGTTTCAAAATTCATTATGATCTCATGCAAGAGATGAGGCTTATCCTAAAACTTTAAAACAAAGTGCTATGACATAATGAGAATAACACCATCAAGGCTAACAATTCGAAGTGGTTTGTATGATGTGGCAGATTCTGGGAAGACTCCTCTTCTGTTCCAGTGCAACCAACTGCATAAAAAGTGTAAACAACAGTGAAAATCGCGTGTGGTTTTTCCTTGAATGTTGCCTGGTGCTTTATAGAAACGTATTGATGCTGAGAGTAGTGGTAGAAATTTTTTTTAGAGAAACTCTGCCAATGTTTCATTGTTCCTTTCCTTCTTTGGTGGAAAACCCTTTGTAATGGCAGAAAACCCGAAATTTTTTGGATAGAATGGCGGAGGTTCATTTTATGAGAAATTACAAAGAAACCCTTCGAAAAATGTTTAATTGATAAAGGAGATGTGGAGCGGAATGAATGATAAGCGGGAGAAGAAAACCTTTTAGACATATATAGCAATCACAGATCGGGGTCGAAGCATTTAAACTTAAGACACAAATGGGAGAAAATGTGATTTGTGATGGGGTGATGACATGGCAAAGAAGTGGGACTGATCTCACATCACAAGTTTTGTTATGAGACACAAGAGTTAAATGTTAAACTCGCAAAGTGCGATGTGTGATGAGAGCGGAGGTGACGTGGCATAACAAACAGTGGGGTCGCTCGAAGATCGCACATCAGAAGTGTTATTATGAAACACGAGAGCTAAACGTCGAAACTAGCGAAGTGCAATGTGTGATGTGAATGGAAGTACGTGTCATGACAAACGGTGGGACTGCCCGCAAATCGCAAATCGAAAGTTTTGAGGGAGTGGAAGTGAATGCAGTAAGTGAAATTTGCGAAAATGTGATGTGAAAAGGTAGGTGGGGCCCTTTAAACGGCTTTTCAAAGAAAAAATTGAAAACTTTGTTGAGTCATGGTAATATGATAAAAGACACCTGAAGCATAAAAAGGCTTTATAACATATTCGAGGCATATCAAAGGGAAGCATGGGTCCCATACCATACCGCAAATCGCATTTCAGGGGTTTTGTAGGAGACGACAATTATAACGTGAATGGGATTTAAAACTGCGAAGAATTTATTGCGATGAAAGGTAAGGGGTCCACAATGTTTATTAAGTGCAGTATGTTATATCATATAATATATGATATAACCAAGGTTTTGTTGTGGTGCAGGTAAAAGTTGTGATAAAATATATGGTAAGTGGAAAAGGAAACATGATATAGCTGTCGATGGGTGTGCGGAGCTACTTTTTAACTATAAAAAATGGATTTTATGAGTTAAAAAGGGGTTTTGAAAAGGGAAATGAGAGGCTGGAATTTGGGTTTTTTGGGAAAATTAAAGGGAAAGAGGGAAAATGAAATGAATGAAGGTAGAAATGAAATTTTCTCACCACTACACTTTGACAGCAACACTTTCATCTTATAATAAAACTAAAAAGGCATATTGATTCCTTGGAGAATGATGACGAGACTTTGAAAATCTTTGGAAAATTTTCAGTGCTAACAGTTGCCCTTCCAGCCTTCAAATCTGCTTCATGTCAACTCTGGGTCTTCACAGCATCTCTATCTACTCTCTCTCATTCTTCCACTCTCTAACCTCTCTATGCATATTACAATAACATCATTTATAGAGATCACTTCATGGTTTTTTGCATTCTATATCGGAATATGAAGTGAACATGCATGACTCTTGCCTTCCACCCACACATTTCCTCACTCATCATATTCAAGATGTTACAACAATATATACACTCATTTCAATATTAATTGGAGTTTTGATTTTCCTTTGAGACATTCCTTTGCATCACAAACAATATAAAATAATTAATGCATTTATAGTTACAATCAAATATTTTCAACTTCTTAGATTTTTTGTGTGTTTGTCCTATTGTGCTTGTTGTCCCTTTGTATTTTATGTTTTTGAAGTTATATTTCCAACTATGCTGCAGCATTATTGTCTTAGCCCGACTTGACCCATGTCTTTATGTTATACACTGCCTCTGCCTATTTCATATCTTACCTGCAGCGTTATATGCTCTTCTATGCTCCTTTGCTTTGTGTCAGGTTACTTACCCGAGTCACCTTCTGCCCACGTTTAGTCTTTGTTATCAACTACCGCAACTACATCTAAATGACGTTGTTATGCACTTAGATTTCGGTCTTACTCGAGTCTACTCTCATTCAGAATTTTCTTTATACACTCGAGTCCATTTTCTTGCATTCAAATTTTTGTTTAACTCACTGCTGCAACATTTTTCTGCACGGGCTCCTGGTCCTTTTCCATTTGTTCAGGTCTTTCCTTTGTGACCTTTGGGTTATGGCCCACATAAAATCCCTTGTAACATAGCGGATTAAAATTTTTGAGTTTTATTAACATACATACGTTTAGCAATCTAAAAATGCATACTTTATAACATAATGCACATAATAGACATCCCTTACATATACGTGGAACAGGGGTTTTCGGGTCCCACAGTACTTGACCAATCACAATACATCGCACTTCGCTTGCCCGCAACTTTTAACATTTAGCAATAACGTATCTCCTATCTTGTGCAATATGTGATTGCATCGCATCGCATCCAACATAACTTATTTTGCGAACCTTAATTACAAAACATAAAATCTACGATGTGCGCTAATGCACAGTGCCAACACGTGGCTCTTCCCTTTCACCACATCGAAAATTTCTAACCTTACCGCATCGCAAAAAAATTAACATACCTTGTGAATAATTAGCGCTATCCACTAACATTTGCGATGTACGCTTATGCGCAATGTCGACACATGGATCCTCCCTTTCACCACATCACAACTTTATAACCTTACTACATCACAAACAAATTAGCATACCTTGTGAAGCCTTAGTTCTATCCGCTAACATTTTCGATGTGCGAACTCGCGATTTTCTGTTTGCCATTGATCTTCGTTGGATCCGACAGTCCATGCTTGTCTCCTTGCCGATCCACTTCGCATCGCAAGCTAGATAAATTAGCTTGCAAAGTCTTAACCATAATCACAATACCCTGTGATATGTGATGTCTTCATGGTTGCGATATGATCTTCCACCGTTGATCCATGCAAGATCTACGGTCCTCGTTGCTGCTTGAAAATTCAATTTATTTCTGCTATATGATTAATACGATATTCAATCAAATAGAGGATTGTGTAAGATCTATGGTCCTCATTGTGTCTTTCAAATCCGATTTCTTTCTACTATATGATTAATATGATATTCAATCAAACAAAGGATTGTGTAAGATCTATGGTCCTCTCTATGTCTTACAAATCTGATTGCATTCTGTTGTGCGTTGAAGTAGTTCGCTTTGTCCTTTTTTTGAAAGCGTTGATCTCTCTTGAGTTTGTTCTTCTATTTGTTATTCACTCCGACTTGGGATTATCACGCTTAATGCACGTTCACGATTCTGCCCAGCACTTTCACGATTTTTCCTTTGCTATTTTTCTACCTTTGCTCCTTTCTTGCCTTAGCTTCCTTTGCTGCATTTGCTTCTTAGCTACCTTTGTTGTCTTTGCCTTTTTGCTGCCTTTGTTGCCTTTGCCTTTTCTGCCTTTTCCTTTTTGCTTCCTTTTCTCCTTTGGTGCCTTTGCTGATGGTCTAATGTTGCTCCTTGCCTCTCTACTGCTCCTCTACCTCTCTTTTATGTTTTCTTACTGCATTATTGCTTGATATTTTTCTTTGCCTTATTATTGCTGCTTGTTTGGTCCTTTTTCTTAATGATAGTTCAGGTGTTGCTCATTTGTGCTCCTTTTCCATCAATGACAATATTTCCAACAAATACCACCAGAATGTATGAACCAATGAGGGATGATGGTGGATCGGGATCCAAATTAGGACCAATGAATGAAATTTGATCAATGGTCACGATTCGACCTTTATGTGGAAAAAATATCACATGAAAGGGAGAAAAGACAAGAGCTCCCATGACATTAGTATAGTCATGCCCCAAGAGTAAGTTAATATCCAAGGGGCCTTGGAAAAGCATAATGTCTATATAGACAGCTTTCCATCCCAAAGTAATAGGCAACTTCGGAAGGATCCCTAATGGTTGACTTGTTCCTCTGTTAAAAGCCAATAGATTCTAAGTAACAGGCACAAGCTGCGGAAAACCGAAAGCTTTCTAGGTAGCTGAGGACATAATACTAAACAAGGCGCTTTCATCTATAATCATGCCTAGTATGACCATATCACAGTCTAGTACAGTGATCTTAAAGGGCACGTAAGAAGGAAGATGGTATCTTGTGAATCGACTCCAATCAAAGGAAGTGACCAAACTACATGGAGGGGGTGCCATAGGAATAAGAGGATTGTCCCCTTACATTACGGGAGCAGAAAGAGCATCCTCCTAAAATCTGGGAAGGAGATAAGGAGGGTCACTTTCTTCTACTGTGGCGACAGGAATCGGAGGATCACCCTCCTAGATCATGGAAATGGGAGGATCGCCCTTTGATCCTGGGGAATCAAAGGAAATAAAAAGAACCTGACTCGGATGAGGCCCACTCTTGACTGGAAAAGACTTGATGAACTGTAGGTGGAATCAGGTCGACCTTTTTCTAAACCAATGATTGGTCGGAAATGGACTTGGGAGACTGGCTTTAAGAGAGAGTGGAATTGACTGGAGATGAATCCCGATCAATGACTTGATCAACTAGCAAAGGACTCGAGGAAAATTTTCGGTAACCAATAGGAAGACAGGGCTCATAAGCCGAAAGGGTATCCAACAATTTAGAAGCTTCATCCATATAAGGACATAGGTGAATGGGATGGCTCCCTTCACACAACCTACAGGGAAATTTGATCTTACCTTGTTTCTTACAAGTCTTATTATCTCTACCTAAAGGTTCATCGTCGACATGATGTCTAGAGGTCAATGATGAAGGATGAATCCGGTCAATGGACCACACATCTAGCATCTTTGGAATACCAAGACAATCACGAAGAAGGTGGTCACCCTCACATAGCTTGTAAGGGAATTTGACTTTATAGGATGCAATAAGAGGTTTCTAACATTAGTTTCATGGGTAGAAATAGTTGCAGATTTACCCCCTAGATTATCTTCCTTCTTCTTCTTAGACTTCTTATTCTTATTCTACTTCTATTTCTTCTTCTTAGCCACCCGGTTACTAGAATCCAAAATTTCACTGGGAAAAGAGGAAGAACGAGGTGAATAATTAGGCGAAGAAGGTGAGGGGTCAACCTTAAGAGAAACATGGGCTTGACATGGTTCAGGCGAAGGAGAACTTGGTTGAGAAACAGTTGGTATATTCGACACCATAGGGGTTTAAAATAACCAAGCTGGAAGAACAATGGTTAATCTCGAGAGGGACAACGTTGCCATATACGGGGCCCCCACATTTCAGAAAGAGGGAAGCAAACGAGGATCCCCATCCGAGGGGACCCCTGGGTTGATGGACTCAGGAAGCATTACCATTGACCTCAATCTAAGATAAGCACGGGTAAAATGTTATCGTGGGCGATAAATTTTAAGACATTGAAATGAAACTTTGCCTTTTCATGTTTTAAGAGTCGAGAAAAGGACAAAAGGTGACTCTAGCCACTTTCAGATTTAATGAGCTCGAAAGGTAAAAGGCTCGATGATATTTTCAAATTTAAAGAGTCAGTAAAGATAAAAAATGACTACTCAAGATATTCTAGGCATACAGGGTGACCAGGTAATCGTGAACTACAATATACACCTTGGTGATAAAACGAAAGAGAAATTACCAAGGACTTGACGTACAGCAGCCAATCTCCCCGAATGATGTGTTCGATGTATCACGACTACAAGGCAACAAACTTGGCCTCCTATGGATAAAGGATTGCAACCTATAGGGGTCTCCCTTTATATACGTAATGGTACGGGGAGCACAAGTCCGTAATAGCACTATCTCATGTAAGATCATCACAAATGACAGTTGCTAGGTTTTAAGACACCGGAACGTGTCTCTAGCCTAGAACACACTAAATGTGAGCATTAAGTTCCAATACTCCCTTAGGTTAATTTAGTGAATTTTAACCGTTTGTCTTGAATTAGGTTTCAATTCCAAGGCCCTACTGTTTTCATCAGAGAACTTCTATATGCAGCTATATGAGAAAAGAAATATTTCAATTTGATGAATTCTATCTAGTTAAGGGAAGAGTCTCAAACAATGATGCAAAAAATAGTAATATTGCAATCTAATCTATGCAAAATTCTCTTTTTGAAAACTATGAAATTTTAATCTATGCAAAATTTCCTTTTTCTATTGAATGAATAAGAATGCACTAAATTCATTTCTCGATGAAATGATAATCTACTTAATGCATGCTTTTAATGAAAGAGAATGCACTCAAAGCAACTTTTAGTTTTAAATCATTAAACAATTTAATCTAAGTTCAATGATAAATTTAAAACATGACTTTTCAATGCAACTTGATCTAATGCATTTTAACGAAAATCAAACTTTGAGACAAAAACTAAATGAATGCAAACTTTCTTAATGTAAAAAGGATGCAACCAAACATTAAGAATACAATATTTTTTTGAACACTTTGTTATGAAATTCCTCAAAAGGCTACAAGACATATGAGTTCAAGCACAAAGAGGAATTCCAAATCGTGAGCTCAAAACAAGGCATTCATTCTCGTTTACATCAAGAAATAATACAAAGAATAATTTTCAGTTGAACAATGAGAAATGTAATCTATGTTCACAAGCGAACAAGCGAACCAAATGAACTCGGACAGACACTTGAGACTTGATCACTCAATAAACCAAAAATCAAAAGAAAATCAACTAGAGATGGCTCACCAAGCAAGGAAACTGACTCAATCATCAGGGTGATGTCCCGCGAAGCATGCAACCAGGAAATTGATGCATAATCCTAGAAAAACCTATGGTGTTAGGATGCACATTCCAACATAAATAACAAAACAAAATACCCAAAACCAAGCCAACGAGCCAATCAAACCAACTTGAGTGAAGGGGAGAAAATGTAAATCATACAGAGAAAAGGATCGGAAGGGTAAGACACACTGGTGAAAGACTTAGGGAAAAACCTTAATTTTTCACACACACAGGAATCGGTGTGACTTTTGGGGCTGAAACTAGTGCTGAAAGCCAATTGGCACGACTGTATAACTATCAACTGGCGCCGATCGGTGCGACTGACAGACAAATAAAAGCGTTGATTTCTAGAAAAAAAAAGGGGGAAATGGTTGTTCGACTAAACTCATTGAATGACTAAGACCTAAAAGAGTGAAAAACTCTAAGGAATATCCCCAGTGAAGTCACCAATTTGTTGTGCAGGAAAATCCTCTTTGCAAACAAAGGTGACCCCTCTAGCCCTAGGGTGTGTCTAGCAACTAAGGGAACATACTAACATCTACCTTCCTACATTGTAAATGAAATTCAAAGAAAGGAAGATGACCTACCTTGTTTTGATGGTATATTGTCATCTTCCATCAAAGCATCTTGATGTGTCGCTCTTCTCAAGCTCGATACATGTTGCTACCAACGTTCGATTACCTGTATAGACAGTCAAGACACCACACCACGACAAGCGTAAAATCACGACAAATATAAAAAAAAAAATACAACCTATCTAATTAATCAAGGAATGCTAGAAATCTCATTATAAATGTAAACAAGAGTGGAAGATAAACATAAATTTCATTTTATTATGATAAATACAAGGGGAGTTTACAACCAAGCCTTTCTGTTGACGCTCTCCTTCGGCAGGTTTGTATCCAAGCACGTTTGCGACACCCTCGTACACAAAGGTCTAAGATCTTACTATGTTCCTAACACACAAAAACAATCACACTCTGCTCTATTCTCCCGAAGCTATAATAACACTATAATTGCTTCTTCTCTCTATGATTGATGCTTCTAACTAGGGTAGTAGAGGTGAAAGATGTCTCCTTATATAAAAATGGAGGAGGAGGATATGGGCCCTCAAATAATGGGTAAAAATCTTATCCTTTGGATTAGTTCCTATTTTATGGGAACAAGAAGCCCAAAGGGGAATTCCTCGGCCATATATTTAAGACAAACTTCTAGCTCTCCACTTCGTGAAGTTTCTAGTCATGGAAACTTTGTTTCTATTTAAAAAAATTTCCAAAAGAGGATCAGCGCGGGTTAGACATTAAGACAGAGCATTGATCGGCGCAGGTCTCAGTGCAAATCTCTACTATCGGTGTGGGTCAAAAACTGAGACAAAGCAACCTTGAAAACCAGGTTTCTATAGGGTCCTTCCAGAAAAGTTGTAAAGTGAGATGAATTGGTAGACAAAATGTGGTTCAGGTGAATGTGTTCCATACTTGGAAAGTACAGAAGGGTCACTGTATGGGTCCTCCAAGATCAAGGAACCGAGAGTACAGGGACAGTGACAAATTGTTGTGTAACACTGGGGATTTATGAGGTTGGGGTCATCCTAAGCCACCTCACCTGGATATTCGGGCTATCTTGGACAGGTACCCAATAGTGTTTGGAGATTGTTCCCACCAGGACGAACACCTGACAGATCTGGGGGTGCAGTCATTATAGCTCTTTACAAAAATCCCAAGGCCTACCAAGATGATATCGAGAGGGCCATTCAATAGTTGTTGGCATTGGGGAACATCAGGCCCAGTTATAGCCCTTTTGCTTCATTAGTTGTCCCGGTGAAGAAGAAAGATGGCATGTTGAGGATGTTCATTTATTATTGGGCTCTCAACAAGAAGAATATGAAGAATCAGTACCCCATTCCTCTTATTGATGAGTTGATGGATGATATTAGAGGAGCCAAGTAATTTTCTAAGATAGACCTGTGTTTAGGGTATCATCACATCCGGGTGCATGAGTAGGATATCCCCAAGACAACTTTTTGCTGCCATTATGGACATTTTGAGTTTTTGGTGATGCCCTTTGGGCTGACCAATGCACCAGCCACATTTCAATCCTTCATGAACCACGTATTTTAGGGGAAACTGAGGCGATATGTCCTCATTTTCTTTGATGACATATTGGTTTATAGTAGGACATGGGAGGATCACCTGTAGCATCTGGAGGAGGTGCTAAATATCTTGGAGGGGGGGAATTTCTATGATAAGTTGTCCAAGTGTGAGTTTGGGTTAATAGATATGTTATATTTGGGGCGCATCATTGGATATGATGGCATGAGGGTGCATGAGGAGAATATTTGAGCCATCTGAGATTGGCTAGTGCCCGGGAATGTGACCGAGTTGAGGGTTTTTGTGGGTATATGCAATTTTTATAGAAAATTTTGTGAGGGATTATCATATTTGGAAGCTACCCTCACTGATTTGACCAAGAAGGGGGAATTTTCATGGATATACAGGGCACAAGGAGAACTTGAGAAACTCAAGGAGGTGATGAGAAATTTCCTGGTCTTGGCACCCCCTGATTTCACCTAGTCATTCACCTTGGAGTGTGATGCATCAGGTGAAGGCGTTGACGTAGTATTGTCATAGGTCAGCCATCCCATTGCTTTTGAGATCCAGAAGCTCCTTCCATATGAGAGGTTGTATTCGATCTATGACAAGAATATCTTGGCCATTATGCATGCATTGGAAAAATTCCAACAGTACTTGGTGGGAAATAGGTTTAGAGTGAGTGACTAATCACAACAGTCTTCGCCATTTTCTAGGGTATAAGGGCATAAATGATAGACAAAAGAAGTGGGTTAGCAGAATCCAGGCCTACGATTTTGACATAGAGTATGTCAAGGGTGTGAAAATTCTACTACAGTGTATTGGTTTATTTTCACCTACTCGATTTATCTTATACAAGTTATTTTCAAAAATTAGATTCAGAAAACACCGAAAATAAACACAACTACAGCATACACGTGCAAATCATTTACTGAATAGTTCACTCATGAAAAAAGGTGACATGTGGATTTTTGGACATAAGTCCCCGGAAAAACCCAAAGCGGGAAAACCAGTTCAGCATATATGAGGGTTTATTATTAAGTAGTTATGAGTACAGCAAATCTGGGTTCCAACCTTGGAAAACCTGACAGAGAATAAAATATACAAGATCTGCAGCTAACCTGAAGATCTAGTGCAAAATTACTGACTAATCCACACCCTCAAATGAGATTTATAGGACTCAGCCCGAATCTAGCCCTAGAAACCCTCAGTGCTGCCCCTGAAGCCTCAGTGTCAGCCCTGCTACCCTCAAATGCCATTGTGTTGCACCAAAAGGGACTACATCACCCCTGGAAGGGTCTCACATCCTCACACTGGCCCTAAAAGCCCCTTAGCATGACTTCTGAAGCCTCCTAGTGCATCTGCACTGTCCTGCATAACACCTGCGTAGTTGCTACCTAGCTTCTCTGCGTTGTCCTTGAGCTGCTCCTCTTGCCTCTTGTTGTCTCTTGGATCTCGCAATTAGATCATTCCCTTAGACAATACTACGCCTCACTGTAGGAAATTCCACTACAAATTCTTTGCAAACCCGCCCTAGAATTCCAGATGTTCTATTCCTCAATTCTAAAGAAAATTATCTCCATTAACCTACCCTCAAGTAATTCCTCTTTTATACTTTTTCATTGAACCCTTCAACGATCGAGATTAAATCATCCATCAATGTCTGAGATTAAAATACTACTTCATCCATGTGACTTAAGACAATTTCAACGCATGTGTTAATTAATTCACTTTAATTATTTTATTTTCCTAAGTTAGACTTAGGAAATCCATTAGAAATAATTAATTATTTGAATAACTCCAACACAACTTGAAATTTCTTAAATCCATTTATGGGTCTTGTAGATCAGGTGTACTCTAGTCCCTCCACAAAATTTGGGACCTAGAGCACAACTAATGCTACCCCAAATACACAAAATCTCAACACTCCCTCTTAGCATCAGAAATGTGCTCTAGTAATGCATCACACCATGCATTACAAGATCTTGAGTACTTGGTCTGTGTCGTTGATGCTTGGCCTGCTACCCTCCATCTACTGCACTGTTGCTCTCTATACTGCTGCCCATGTCACTACCACTGACACTGCCACATCTGTACTACAACTCCCTCTCAAATTGTTGCATCATGCTGCCTATAGCACTGATGCTGCTAGCTGTTGCACTGCAACTCAGTTGCTGAGAAATAAGCAACTGAATAACTCTGCCCAACTGTTTGACAGACAAGTCAAGATGCCCTCCACCTACTAAAGCTCCCTGGATGTTGAATCACACTGTCCCCTTGGAGACACTGTCATGCTGCAACACTGCACTGCGTAAGCCCAGCTTCTCTGCACTGTTGAAATCCCATCAGCCTCTCTGTGTTGTTGCCTTTACGTTGTTGCTGCCTCTGCATCACATTGCTCCTTCTTCAGCGCTACAGCTCCCTCTTGCTCTTCAATGTGGTCATCTGCAACCATCTCCCGACTCATCCCGCTACCGTCTTAAGGCTCTCATATCTCGTATGTGATCCAAGAGTAGGGTTGACTCAAGGATCCTGCCATCCAATCTGATGAGCACTCATGGCTGCATCAACATCAGAGCCATTGTCATTTGTTGTTGGAGCCATGGAATCAGAAGCTCCTTTGTCCTTCTTCTTAGGACAATTGCTGGCGAAATGACCAAGATCACCACAGTTAAAGCATCGGACCTTTGAGAGGTCCTTCTTCTTCTTCCCTTGCTTCTTTTCCCTTGATGTAAGGGTTGCATCCTCTTCTTCTTCTTTCTTCACTCTAGCTGATCCACTTCCTCCAAGGTTGGATTGCTTCTTGGTGATCCTCCTAATCTCCTCTTGGCGGAGAATAGCCCAAATATTTGCCCATGATGGTAACGCTGCCCTTCCCAGAATGCTCTGGACAAACGTTTCCCATTCTTCAGAGACAGCATTTAAGGTCGTCCTCACAAGGAGCCCTTCATCTGGATTAGCACCCATGCCAATCAGTTGGTCACGAATAGCTTGAAGTCTGAAGAGGAATGGATCTATCTCTTCACCCTCTATCATCTGGAACATACGCATCTGATTCTCAAGAAGCATCCTTCTTTGCACATAACCTCCTTGGTACATCACTTCAAAAGTTGACCACATGTCATATGTTGTATTCTTACCAGTCACATGAGGAATCACGTGATCCTTGACTCCATCTATGATCAACCTCTTCATCCGTGTTTGATTCACTTCATACTTCTTGAGTGGATCTGCATCAGTTGGCACAACAAGTGTCTTCTCTGCATGATCTTTGAGACCATACTCATCCAGAACTGAGAGGATTCTGATCTTCCAGATAACATAGTTGGACATGCCATCCAATCTATCTTGATCCCTCAATCCATATCGAGCCATCTTTGCTCAGATCTGAAGCAAATAGTACTTCTCCCTCTGGATCTGGGTTTCTTGGTGACTAGAAACCCTCTAGTAACTGCTTCTTTCTACAAATTGGCTTCCCTCTTGGAAATATTCCACCAAAACTCAAACGGACAGTATTCTTTGATCCTTCTAATAGAATCTCAGAGCTGTTTGGCTCAGATCTGCTGAATGACTGTCTTCCTCCTGACTTTGTTGCCTTATTTAGGCACAATTCTGCACCTGCAGAATCTCTACCCCACTCAAAGATGCTAAAGATATTAGAACCACTCGCTTTCCAAAATTCTGTAAATTCTTCTCGTAACAAGAGGATGTACTGCTTATTAGCGTCCTCCTAGTCGGCTCTGGCCACGCAGTTCTTAATGGTGGTCAAGTGGACTGCGTAACCCCGCATCGGATGATGCAAATTCTTACGCTACCCCCGGGGAAGGGTCTCATGTTAAGCTTCCGCAGGTCTTATGTAGCTTCCGCCGATGTCTATGTCCCTCCCGTTGTCAAGATGCCCTTATATAATAGATTCCATTGCTTTTCCACACCCCCATTAAAAAGTATTTCTTCAATGATTTGTCGAGATTCATCTTGATCTTCTATCGCCCACACATGAAAATTCTACCTAAAGGTATGGGTTTATTTTCTCCTACTTGATTTAATTTATACAAGTTATTTTCAGAAATTAGATTCAAAAAATACCAAAAATAAACAGAACTACAACCTACACATACAGATCATTTACTGAATAATTCACTCATGCAACAAAGTGACATATGGATTTTTGGACATAAGTCCCTGGAGAAACCCAAAGCGGGAAAACCGGTTCAGCAGATATGATGGTTTTATTATTAAGTAGTTCTGAGTACAACAAATCTAGGTTCCAACCTTGGAAAACCCAACAGAGAATAAAAGATATGAGATCTGTAGCTAACCTGAAGATCTAGTGTCAAATATCTGATTGATCCACACCCTCAAATGGGATTTACAGACTCTCAAATTATCTGGCCCTAGAACCCTCTACCGCTCGCCCACACTGCTACCCTCAAATGCCACTACGCTGCACCAAAAGGGACTGTGTCACCCCTGGAAGGGTCTCACAGCCTCACACTGGCCCTAAGGCCCTCTGTGTTATTTTTTAAGCCTCCCAGTGCCTCTACGCTGTCCTGCGTAGCGGCTACACAGCACCTGCATAGTTGCTGCCTTGCTTCTTTGCGTTGTCCTTGAGCTGCTCCTCTTGCCTCTTGTTGTCTCTTGGCTCTTGGAATCAGATCATTCCCTCAACCAATACTACCCCTCACTACAGGAAATTCCACTGGAAATTCTTAGCAAAACCCGCCCTAGAATTCCAGATATATTCCTCAGTTCTACAGAAATTGTGTGTCTTCAACTGACCCTCAAGCCTTTCTCTTATACTTTTTCATTGAACCCTTCAACGGCTAGGATTAAATCATCCATCAACGGCTGAGATTAAAAGACTGCTTTATCCATGTTTTTAGGTAAATACGACTGTGTAGAGTCACACGTTGACCAGGTAATCAGCAG
Source organism: Pinus albicaulis (assembly GCA_034641835.2). Classification (NCBI taxonomy): domain Eukaryota; kingdom Viridiplantae; phylum Streptophyta; class Pinopsida; order Pinales; family Pinaceae; genus Pinus; species Pinus albicaulis. Next base: position 788,325,106 of record CM076576.1, read on the forward strand.
TGGTTTTGGGGCACACGCAGTTTTGTGCACTCATGGTTTTCAACCCATGGTATTGCATGTAATGGAGCCTATAAAAAGGCTGGGAACACTTCATTGTAATGCAGGCCTGGAGGTGAGTGGTGAAGGCTCACTTGGCCGGATTGGCCAGGGTTTTGGCCAATGTTTAATGAGATTTCATTGGTTGGGTTTTTCCCCAGACTTGGGGTTTTCCCAGTTAAACATTGTGTTTATGTTTATGATTTGTTGCTGGGTTCTTTATGTTTATTTCTCTCAGTGAAATATTTATTATTTCTACCATAAAATCCTAACAACTGGTATCGGAGCTAAATGTTGGCTTCAGAGGGACGCTTTTGTTGCCAAGGGTTTTATTAGCCTGTAAATGGAGAAATTAATGGATATGACAAAGAAGTTCATCCCGTTTGTTACAATGTTTATGGTGTCTTCCAAGATAAGGAACTTTATCAGAAGACTTTTGGCACAGGAGAAACGCCAGAGGTTCTTGCGATGGAGAGTTCAGTTACTGGAGAAGGGGATTCAGCAACTCAATTTCAGCCCTAGGGGCGTGAACTCCATGGTTCAGATCCCTGATCTGAAGAATTCCCCCAATCATGGGAAAAAGGAGTTGAGAAAAGCTACCAAACAGGCTTTGGATCTTCTACAGGACAATTGTCCCGAGTTCGTTGCCCGAAAGATTTTTTATCAACGTGCCTTGGTGGTACTTTGCATTGAGCACAATGATATCGCTGTTCATCACACAGAGAACGAAGAGCAAGTTTGTGATTGCTCGGGCTTCCAGAGTCACTGAGACTCTATTCAAGTACGTATCACCAGAATACGTGCCAGTGCAGTATGGTGGTCTGAATAGAGAAAACGATCAGAAATTCTCTAGTGTAGATGGCGGAGTTACGGAGTTGATCATCAAAGCAGGAACCAAGCAAATCATAGAAATTCCAGCTACAGAGGTTGGTACTAGTCTGGTCTGGGGCTTAGAACAGAGCGAGCTAAGCATTGTTTGAAGATTTGAAGCTTGGAAGCAGCGCACCGATCCCCGCAGGGATTTTTTCAAGGTTTGGAGCTTGGAAGCAGTGTACCGATCGATCGTCTCAGAGATCTTGCCCTCGGCTGTGGACTTCGGTTTTTGCTTGGGTTGTGGACGTTGGCGAGGTGTGTCTGTTCGAAGAAACCCTAGTGTCTTGCATCTTCGAACCCACAAGTTTTCCGGCTGGTTTCTGAGCGCAAGAGTCGAAGAAAAGCTGCCTTGGAACGGCGGGCTGGTCTTAAGGGGAAGAACAAGAGAAAGTCGTGTCTGTAAAGGATCAGCGTGATTATGGTTGATTCCAGTGCTATGATCGATGGGGAGAAAAAACTGATGCGCTGCGTAGAGAAAGTCATGCCGAATTTAGATGAATGGGATGCCTTAGAAAGGGAAAGCAATGGTGCTGCTAATTCAAATGGTTTAAACACAAGGTCACATATTCTCGGGTTGAAAACCTTAACATTAGATGCCTCCCATTCTGGTCCTTCAGGAAATGGGCAGATTGAAGTTGTCGATGCAGGCCAGACGGAGCATAGGCACCTCAGTGCTGCAGCGCAGGATGTGTCAAATGAGGGACTGGGTGTGATGCGACCAAGGAGACACATGCGTGAAGTGAAAATATGGTGTTTATGTGAGTCTCTACCTTTGCAAGAGAATATCTTGTGAAAGAGATACAACATTTGATTGCAAGTTTTGAGGCAAATTAGAGTAGTTTGCAATGAAGGTTTCTTTTTGTAGTTTGAAGAGAGCAAAGTGTTTGACAGAATGTGTCAATCAAATGCTTTGAAGAATTTCAAATGAGAGAGGATATGTGTAGGTGGATTAATTAAAAATTGATGAACCATGTATCTGAAGGGAATTCCTAGAGGACTCGTAGTTACAGAGGTTGGTGACCCATGTAATCTAGTAGATGTATTCTTTTTATATGGACATTGATGTCATTCGGCAGATTGATGTACAAATATGATGTCCTCTTTGGAGAGGACATCATGTATGAATGTAGAGAATGGTCATACAAAGAACAGCAACAATGAAACAAAAAAAAAACAAAAAAATTATTATAATGGAGTTAATGTTTTACATGTAAATGGGCATACTGCTGTAAGACCTGGTATGGCATGCGTACCCCTGGGTAATCACTGGTAAAGTCTGGGTTAGACCTAGGTGATAGGGGGGATGCCAAATTAACAATTACCCTGGGTAAAAATTTGAGGGGGGAAGAGCTAGAGTGAGCAGGTTGTCTCACTTAGCAGGTTTGGCTGGATTTAGTCAAGAATCCCCAAGTCAAGTTTAAGGGGGGAATTGTTAGGTAAACATGACTCGGGGTAGAGTCAATGTTGACTAGGGTAACTAGTAGTGGTTTTGTGCACCCATGGTTCTCAACCCATGGTATTGCATGTAATGGAGCCTATAAAAAGGTTGGGAACACTTCATTGTAATGCAGGCCTGGAGGTGAGCGGTGAAGGCTCACTTGGCTGGATTGGCCAGGGCTTTGGCCAATGTTTAATGAAATTTCATTGGTTGGGTTTTTCCCAGGACTTGGGGTTTTCCTGGTTAAACATTGTGTTTATGTTTATGATTTGTTGTTGGGTTCTTTATTTTTATTTCTCTCAGTAAAATATTTATTATTTCTACCGTAAAATCCTAACACATGTGACTTAAGACAATTTCATCACATGTGTTAATTAATTCACTTTAATTATTTTATTTTCCTAAGTTAGAATTAGGAAATCCATTAAAATAATTAATTATTTGAATAACTTCAACACAAATTTAAATTTCTTAAATCCATTTCTGGGTCTTGTAGATCAGGTGTACTCTAGTCCCTCCACAAAATTTGGGACCTAGAGCACAACTGATGCTACCCCAAATACACAAAATCTCAACAAAGGGAAACCATAATGTGGTGGTGGATGCACTATCTAGGAGTCCTGCGACACTTTCACTCATGAGCATATGCCATGATTGGAAAGCACAAATTTTGGTGGAGTACTCCAAGGATCAATGGGTGTGTGACATATTGGAGGGAACTCGTGGGGATGAGTGCTATTGGGTGATGGAAGATGTTATTTACTCTAAGGGGCGCATACTCTGGTACTAGGTTAACAGTTGTGGGAGAGGATTATCTAGGCAGCCCATGGTTCACCTTTTTCGAGACATCGTGGGTTCCTAAATAATTACAGGATATTCAGGGAGTGTTTCACATGGAAGGGCCTTAAGGGGGCATGTTGAGGAATGTATAGGAGTGTGAGGAATGTCAGAGGAAGAAGGGGGAGTTTACCCATTGAGCTATGTTACTCAAACCACTTCCCATTCCATAGGGGAAGTGGGAGATAATCTCTATGGGTTTTATCATAGGGCTTCCCATGGTGCACGGGAATGACTATATTTATGTTGTGGTGTATAGGTTGCCTAAGTATGCACATTTATTTTCTATCCCATCTCGGTACTCTGCTTCGCAGGTTGCGAAGTTGTTCTTCTGAGAGGTATTCCATTTACATGGTCTTCCGAAGCAAATAGTTAGTGACAGGGACAATCGTATCATGGGGGTGTTTTGGTAGGATATTTTCACATTGGTGGGCACTGAGATCACTCCTAGTACCAGTTACCACCTTCAGATGGACGAGAAAACTGATATTTTTAGCAAGTGGTTGGATAGATAATTGCATAACTACATGACAGGATAGAAGCGAGCTTGGATGAGGTGTTTACACTTTGGGGAGTATTTCTACAAGACCACCTAACACATGTCAATCGGTATGTCGCCTTTTCGTGATTATATGGCATGATGCTTTATCTTTTTCTGACCTTGTTTTTGGAGACAGCGGGGCTCCAAGGGCCAAATATTGGATTCAGGAGAGCCAAAATATCCTTAAGGCCCTCAAAGAAAACATGTAGACCACCTAGAATCAACAGAAAATATATGTATATAGGAACACGTTTGAGAGGAACTTTTACGTGGGATACTTAGTATTTTTACGCCTCCAACCATATAGGCAATCAACGTTGAAGGAGAAAGGTGTCGAAAAGCTACACCCATTATTTTATGGGCCTTACATGTTGATCGGGTAGATTGGAGAGGTGTCTTACGAGTTGGAGCTTCTACCCAGAAGCAAGGTCCATAATTTTTTTCACATCTCATGCCTCAAGAATGTGTTGGGACAACATGTGACAATTGCTACCAGGTTACCCCCACTTGATGATGAGGGGAACTTAGTGCTAGATACGGCGACCATCTTGGGGACTAAAGAGAGGAAGTTGAGGAGAAAAACTATTAGATAATATTTGGTACCCTAGAGGAACTTATAGGATGAGGATGCTATTTGGGAGGGTGATATACTTCAGCATCCGACATTGCAGTTTCTTGGGGACAAGAAACATTTGGGAGGGGAGGATTGTCATGTATCTTCCTAAAATAATTTTTTCTAAAGAAGATTCACAATTTTTTTATTTTTGGCTAATGTGGGGCACCCACATATTTTTGGAGATAATAATTAGGAGAAGGGAGATCAATATCACTTGGTTAGTGGAATGTGGGGGCCACCTCCCCTCATGAAATACACACTTTTATAAGGTGTGGAGGTCGAAATGCTAGATGGAGGGACCCACATGAGGAGACAAGAAGAAAATTATAAATAGGAGGAAGATGGAAGCTATAGAGTCTTTTGAAAATTTGACATTTACTTGCACCTAACACGCTTGAGCTGTTTAGCCAAGTTTTCACCCAATATTCTCAAGCGAGTTTCTCACCCCTTACTTCGGTGGAATTCGAGTGCCAACCCAATGAGGGAATTTGATTTCCTTCTGAGCCTCTTCAACATCAACTTCAGGCAATTCATGTGGATTTCATTGTAGTTTCGAGGGTGTATTTGAGGAGTACAATTTGCTTGGAGGGGCCATCATAGAGCATAATTCTTGTTGAAGTTTCTGAGGGAGTTTTGCAACACCATTTTCTCGAGTTTTTTAGGGAGATATCAACCAAATTCACGAGGAGTTTTATTGTAGCAAATAAATCATCTGGTGATTGCATGGGCCTATGAAGGAGGCTCTTTTGGGCACACATGGGAGCTAGGGAGGTGATCGTTGGAGGCAGATTTGATCTGGAGATTTCCACAGGGGTAAATCCTTCACATTTTTCAACATTTTGGAGGGTTTAAGCAGTGATTCATTAGGTGGGATGAAATTCCCAACCAGTTGAGGAGCGCGCTGAAATTGGGGTCAATTTTGCGGGTCAAAAGTAGGCCAAATACTTTCTGGGTTTTGGTGGGTTATTGGAGAGGAGCCTATGGTTAATTTCCTAGAATTTTTTGAGCACCAAAGGAGGGTCATTTAATAGGTTGTTTCTAGCAAACAGTGTAGTTTTCCATGCTAATTTAGAGCATAACTGAAAGCCCATGTGTAGTCCACATTCAGGCATTGTATTTTCTTACTTGGGGCTTGTCTAGCTTTCCTTTTTGGAAAGCCCATGTGTAGTCCTAACATACCCCTGTTGTACTACTACTTTGTCGGAGCAAGTTCCCCTTGGTAAAGAAATTTTGGATAAATTTTGGTCAAGTTTTTTTTTGTAAGCATTGTGCGCAAATGTCAAAGGAGCTCTGGGGCAAGTCAATATCCCTTAATTATTGTAACGGGTAAAATGGGAAGCCATGAGTCTCAAACCATGGTTTGAGACCATGGTATGTGAAATTTTCGAAAGATATAAATATTTAATAATCAAGAAATATAGATAAAATAGATTGATAGATGTTTAATCTTATTAATGTTTTGATCTAAGTTTTGGGTAAGTCTGGGTAGAAAGGCTCCTAATGGCTGTGTGCGTGTAGACCTAGTCTTGAGCTGTGTGCACAGATGTTAGGTCCATATATTACTAGCCTAGTCCCTTATTGTTGTTAGTGTAGCCCCCTTATTGTTATTGTTGTACCCTTGTAACCCACATATCGTTATTATTGTGCCCTTACATTATTAGTGTTAGGTCGGCTAGGATTCTATTGTGACCCCATGGACTCCTATATATAGAAAGAAGGTTTTGTCATTTGTATCATCCAATAATTGTTCATTTATGTCATGTAAAGTAGGTTTCCCCCTCTAAGTGGCTGAATTATAAGGCGTCGATCTCTCTTTTCTTCTATTTTTGGATCTAGTTTCATAACATTTGGTATCATAGCTTTGGATTCTTGGGTTTCGCTGCTCCAATCAGGTCATCGTGGAATTTTCGCTATAATTTTTTTTCTACGAAGGTTCAGAAGCTAAAAAATTTACCACGAGAAGTCGAAATCCCGAGGAACTTCGTGTAAAAATTTCAGATGTAGTTTCACAATATTTTTGAAGATATGATCTGTGGAAGTTAGGGTTTTTGTAGGCTCTCGAATTTCATCTTAAAGTGGTGACCTTGGGAAAATCATCATAACTCTCTGTCTGAGCATCAGATTGGAATTTTTTTAAAAGTAGTTGAAATTAAATGGATTTTAGTTTCCTATGTAGAAATTTAAGAGCCGAAGGAGGAAACAGTGACAGGTGGCACGCCGTAAAATTTCGCTCTACTAAACCAGTCCATAATTATGTCATTGTGGGAGATTGGGAATAAATTTGTCTTGAAGCATCCAAATCAGGTCAGACCTATGGCATTCGAAAGAAGATTCAGAGGGATACTACAGGACCAAATTTCAGATATTGAAGTTCTGAAATCACGGATATAATAAAATTTCAATATCAAGCTCCTCAAAAGCAAGAAAAGGGTGTGTATTTTTTTTCAAATTGCATAAGTCTTGTTTTAAAAATCAGTTTGAAGTGATTCCAAGGGCATATTGAAGCATAGATATCAGTATTGGGTTCTAATATTCCCCCTAAAAATAATTCAACACCCATTAGGCCCTCAGAATACTCTACTATGAAGAGGAATAATTGTAGTATCATATATCACAATTATGGTACCAAGTGCAACAAATTTTGATCTTACAAAGAGCAATCAAAGATGACATAGATGGTTTAAAAGCAAAAAAGGAGGCTAAGTTGGATGGTTTGAAGGATCAAATGAAAGATAATATGGATGATAAATTTGTGGAAGGTCACATCGAGCATCAAAAACCAGTTCTCCAACTCTCAAAGGATAACCTAACTTTGGTGCAGAATCGAATGAAACAACAGGAAGATCAACATCGCAACAAAATAAGTTCCTAAGCAGTCACAAAAGCAAGAACTTGACAACTACCAAATCGATCAATTTCATAGTATCTCAGCAAGTGGAAGAACTTACCTATTGAAAATTCCACATGCGAGGATGAGAATTTTATATAGAAGCATCCATAAATAATCAAGCGTTGAGAGAAACACTTGTTTGAAGGAGAGGGGCATGTTAGGTACCTATATTACTAGTGTGGTCCCTTATTGTTGTTATTGTAGCCCCCTTATTGTTATTTTTGTACCACTGTAACCCCCATATTGTTATTATTGTGTCCTTACATTATTATTGTTAGGTCGGCTAGGATTATATTGTGACCCCATGGACTCCTATGTATAGAATTGTTCATTTATGTAATGTAAAGGAGGTTTCCCCCTTGAAGTGGTTGAATTATAAGGCGTTGATCTCTCTTTTATTCTATTTTTGGAGTTGGTTTCATAACAACAGGCTCTGCGGCTGTGTGCACAAAAGGGAAATATTGTATTGAACTAAATATCTCCTAATAAATAAAGAAGGCAATTTTGGCGAACTCAGACTCTATATGATTCCTCTAGTTAATTGTCTTAGATTTTTTATGTGCATTATCTGTTGCTTACTATAGAGCTGGATCTGTTTTGTTGAATGCATATGTATTTCCATGTTTGATAAGTCAAGTTGGTAAATTGCATCTATGCAAAAGTATTTTTTTGCTTAAGTGTTAGATCTAAAGGTAGTAAGTTGTTATGTGGAAGTCTAGATCAAAGTAAGGGTTTATAACATAATAATTTGGAATGTGCAAGGGATAATTTTTTTTATCACTATCTAGGCGCGTTTGCATTTAGATCTAGTTCTCTAAAGTTGTGCGCAAGTAAGTAGGCATTAGATCTATTGGATCCACATCAAAAGCTCCCTTAGGTGCGAAAAATTGGTTCCAACACACCCCCACACTGCTTCGGGTGATACTTTGGTCTGCGCAAGAAGATCACTACAAAAAGGGCCAGTAGTTGGAGGGTTTTGTTGGTTGTGCGATTACTCTAAACTTGGGTTAGGATGCCTCAAGCCAACAAATGATTATGTTACCGGGACCGTGATCATTTTGAGGGAGATTTTATGTTGTGGCATACGACATAGAACAAACTGCAAGATTGGCTCGCCAAGAATTTGCGCGAGCAACCCATGAGAACTGAAACCCTAAATTATATGCTCAGGATTGGGAGCAAAAGTATATCTACACAGAGGTCCACGAATTTTTCTTTTCTTCCTTTGTGACTGAGTTACACGAGTGGTTATCTCAGCTGACTAAATTTTAGACCTGCGCAAAGGACGACACGATCACCAAGTGGACCCCAGAATTGGTGCATCAGTTAGAAGAATCTAGCAACAAGATTACCCTCGTGGTAGATTACTAGATTGATAATATTCTAAGTGGGTTTGTGACTTAATTTTCTATTGATATTGTTGTATCATATTCTAAAGCTAAAATAAGGTTTTTCAAGGGCCCTAGAGGTAAGTTCCTCCGCTCACTAAAACTATGGATTAAAATGATTTTATGCTAAAAGAGTACTTTGTGAAACCATATTGAGTGAATTTCCCGAAGAGGCCCGACTACGCGTAGTGGAAGAAATTACAAAGTAGATCTAGAAGATGGTTTTGTTTATATATCTCTCGAAGGTAAACATGACAACAACAAGGAGTCTAAAACCAGTAGCTCTGGTGAATTTGCGCACTTAGAAGAAGAGGAATTGCAATATTAGGCTATTCTTGGGTCATTGGCCATAGTTCAGATCCCATCCACTCCACTTCCAAACTTGTCTCACTCTAACAATCCATCCACTCCATGTCCACATCCACATCCACCTCCAACTCCACCTCCCAAAGACATGGCTACCTCTATTAAGCTGCAGAATTTCAAGGATCTTAGAAATGTATGTTGATCAATTTTGGTTCGTCGCAGATGTTGTGTGGACAGCGTAGCAGATAAATAACGATAATGTTAAGGGAGCGTAGCAGGCTATCGCATTTCAAGAATGCATGCTGGATTGGTACATAAGTTATATGTAAATCAATCCTAATGCCACGATTGACGAGCTCAAGACTGCAATAAGGGAGCAGTTCAAAAATCAGAAATCCTACTCTCAATGTGTGACTAAACTAAAGGAAATCCACCAAGAAGTAAATGAATCTGTATGGGAGAATCAATGATTGAAGCGCACCATCAGAGATGGAGGATTTCTATTGATGACATGCAACACAAAGAATGGTTCATTGCCATGCTGCTACCACATTTGCACCAATCCTTAAATCAACATAAGATTGTGACGCAGGCTGAAGCTGTGGAGATTGCAATGAAGTTAGAAGCCTCACCTGTACTATTTGTGCAAGCTGGGGCTTAGCAAATTCAAAACCAACTAGCTGCACTACACTTAGAGATACAAATTCTGCGCCAAGAGAAAGGGAAGGGCGTATGCGCAAGTGTATGGTGTATACGTTGTAAAGTTGAATGGGATCATAAATATCAATGTCCTGCATACAATGACTATATAGAAGCTAGAGGACCAAGTATGATTAAGAGCACGGAAATACCAACTGGCACCCCCACATTATGGTGCGCGATTTTTCAAGTAATTGTTCTGCACGCGACATAATTATGCCCTAGGATTGGTAAATATGTTCCAAAGATGAAGCAACCTTATTGAAAATATTGTCGATTAGCGGGACATGATGACGAGCATAATTTTTGTCTCTTCGATTTGATGATTGAAAGAGCTGGTTTACATAGGATACAGGCAGAAGGACGAGAACCAGGTTCACCTGTGTCTCTGTCAGGGTGTGGCAGATTCCAAGGTAGAGGACGAGGAAGGGGTGGAGGAGCTGGTCATGGAAGAGGACAACTCATTTGTTATAATTATGGAGAAGTCAGTCATTATGCGTGTGATTTCCCGAACCCAACACGACAGTCTTGTAGGTATTGTAGACAATGTTATTATGTTCTTGAAGATTGCCCTATATTATTTGCAAAAATGCAGGAGAAGAAATCATAGACACCTATACAAAATGTTCAAATGATGATAGCGGAACCACGCACCAAAGACCCTAATATAAGTATTGTAACCAAAAGTGGCATAGCAACTAGAGGAGATAAAGCAGAATATAAGAGACCTGTCACTGATGTTTGGGTTTGGAGAGCTTCTGAGAACAAGGAATGATTCAATCTACAAAGGGAGAAGGAAACCATTGTCGCAACAAAGAAGGACTTCGCGAATCCTGTCACATCAAAAGTATCAAGTAAACTTGCCATGGATACCGACGAAGGGGTTGATTCTGAAGAGATGAAACTGTTTTTATAGGCCTGTATCAAGATTTTTCGCAATAAGAAGGTCATTGAGAACCTTCAAGCTTTAATTAACAGTTGCGCTGAAAAGGAACAAATCCAGATCGAGAAGAAGGCTCCTAATAAGATCTATAAGAACAAGAGAATAATTGGCCAAGAGATGCACCTGACTGCTCAGATAGGAGAATTTGAAATGGACCAGGTCATTTTGGATTTGGGTTCTGATGCAAATGTGATTCCAAAGAAGACTTGGAAAAAAATGGGAGAACCTAGGCTAGAATGGTCTACAATACATCTATACATGGAAAATCAACAAAATATTATCTCAATGGTTAGGCTTTCTAGGGTCATAGTTGATATCGAAGGAGTTAAGGCGCTTCCTCATTTTGAAGTTATTCGGATTGTTGATGATACAGATCCATCCCACGTTGTTGGGTCTAGATTGGGATATTAACATGGACGCTATCATCAATCTCAAGCGCAAAAGTATGGTATTTGAAAACAATGGAACTAGAGTGGTGGTCCCACTGGATCCAACAAAAGGAGAAAGATATAAAGAACCGGTGTGCGCATAGGAGGATATTGATCATATCTACAAACTTACTGTGCAAGATGAAGATTGGACCAACCCCACAGTAGATGGTCAGCTTAGTTGAGATAGAGATATCTCATGCCACTCAGACTCAGATGAGGAATTGGAGAATTGGTAGAACCGTTTGCATGAGGTTTCAACACTGCGTTGCAACCAAGTCACCAGATCTCTACGGTGCATATCCTCTGAGGTACGAGAAATAACTTATTATGATGGTATAGGCAGTGTCACTTGTTTCTTGGATGAGTTCAAAAATGTTGCTCTAGAAACACAATGGCTCCATGCGCTCGACTTAGTTCTGTGCTCAACTCTATCACGCTGGTACGAGACACACAAGGAAAAATTGGTGAAATGGGAAGAATGTACCCATATGATACAACTGCGCTTTGGACAGCCCAATACCTGGTTGGAAGGAACCTATGTAGGCAAAGAAGATCCATGCATTCATTTAGCTAGATGGGTTGCAGCTTGGGGAGAAGAGCCACAGCCAGGGTGGGTGCATACATTTGTCCATACTTTAAGCCAGATTCCTATGAACTCGTACCTAGAAGTTGAGATGTGATGAGGCACAGTGGAATGGTTTTTGCTACAGGAAATCTTTGTATTAACGGTTAGTTTTGAGAGTGGATTCCCATGCATCAGTACCACCTTACACATGATCCATATTTTCCTCTTTGACACAACCAAGACACTAGAAACAGGAACCATACCAGCTTGGGATGTGCAGATGAAGGATATAATTGACTGCAGGAATGTGACTATTGAATATAATCAAGAAGGCCCAAGTGATCAAGTGCTCAATTTTATGCTAAAAAAAGAAAGTTCTCAAATTGTCTCGGAACCTGAACGACCACGTAGTGCTCGTCGTTCTAAATCCAGAGCACTTCGTTTCACAAAAAATGGTTGTTTTATGCTCCCGAAAACATGATCTAGTCACTTGGCTAAACAAGTAAAGTTTGTGTAGGGATGTTGACTAGGAATCCATACACTCCAATCAGCAAAAGGTATATTCCAAGGAATATTCCTTTGAATATTCTCAAAATATTTTTGGAATATTCCCACAAGTGGACGAATGAGGTGTTGATAAGTGTTAGCTTCAGATTGGTTTATTGGTGTTGGGTTGGACCAATGAGGTCATGACATGTGGAAAGCCTAGAGGCCGCCACATGCCCCACCTACCCCAAGGTCGAAATTTTGGACAAATTCTGGGTGGAGGTGTCGAGATTCGATCCCGTAACCTCTCGCCACACAAAACCAAGACTTACCACCTCTGCTACCGGTTAGTTCTTATTATATAACAGAGTTTACATATATTTATTTTAACCCAAATTTCATGGTGGGGTAAGGTGGCAGCTAACCCCCAGTTCATAGAACCATATGCTACGACTGTCAGCGGAGCTCCATTAAGCACGTAGTATTAACGAAATTAACCATGTTTTAATTAAACCATAATCATTCATATGTGCTTATCCATTAATTAAATGTGGATTAATTAAAGAATAGTTAGCAAGTTAACTGCACTTAACTAGCACTAATCCCCACTTAGTTAATTGGTGGACCTCCGGATTTGGCGGAAACTACCAGTTCTAGTCGCAGTTAACTAGTTTAGGGCCTAAGATAGTGGGGAAAACTAAAAAGACCATAAATTTTGCAATTTTCGACTAATTCAAGCTTAGAAAGAGGCTAGATAGCCATTTTGAGCCATTCTGGACTCATGGGAGTAGGTTACAGGAGCAAAATAGCATTAAAAACATGTCAATTTGACAATGTGAGCCTAATATAGAGGTCCAAGCCATGGAAGTTGGACCAAGGAGATGTAGCCCAGGAGGGGTGAACTCCTTCATCAAATACATGTGTTAATGTTATGTATGGTGATGTTTTGTACTTTTATTGTTGTTGTTTAGCTCTTGTTTTTATGTTAAATTTCTCACTAAATTGACATGAAAAACACACATGAGACTTGATAATTTGCAAGAAAACATGAACCCTTAAGAACACATAAGACATTTAATGTAGAATATGAATGAGAAATTAGCACAAAAACACTAACATACTCCATTTAGATAATTTTTGGTATCATATCTCAAGTTCATTAGGTTTTGTTGTCCAAGAAGGGATCTAGTTGTTTGCAAGTTTGTGTCATGATTACAAGGTTAAAACTCAAAAGAGGAGAAGGGAAGTTGGTTGAGAACCCTGTAGTTGGTTCAAGAGGAAGAAGGGAAAGGTTTCAAAAGTCTTCAACACCAGAACATCTTCAAGTTGAAGTTGAGTCTTCAGTGAGCATGTCTCATGAAGGAGAACCTATGATGACAGAAGATAGGAGAGCATTCAAGAAGGCATTCTTTGATATGACTAAGATGATTAAATTCCTCTATGAGGAAAGGAATGTAAAGATGCAAGGAGAGATTTCAAGGCCTCCAAGAGGAGAGGTTTCTCCGGGAGGAGGAGGCCATGGAAATGTTAAGAAGCCACCATCCACTCCACCACCATCTTCACCTTCCTCTTCATCATCTTCCACTACCACAACCCTTACAATATGTGCATACACATACATCCAAAGGACCCGGTAAATCACCCTTACTTAAACTTGATGTAAAATTTGAGTTATAAATGTATAATGGCGAAGTGAATGTAGAGAAGCTAGATAATTGGATTCATCAATTGGAGGTTTATTACAGAATTCAGAACCTTCAAGAAGATGACGTAAAGATCCAATCGGCTTCCTTGAGAATGGAGGATTCAACACTTGTATGGTGGGAAGAAAGGACTCAAGAAGAGATTAAAAACCACGGTAAGATCTCAATGTCTTGGTCAAATTTTATTTCTTCCATCAAAAGGAAATTATATCCTCTAGCTTACATGGAAAAATCCATTATGGACTGGAAAATTTTTAGATAATTGAAAGGGAAAAGTGTGCATGATTATACTCATGAATTTAGGAGAAGAGCTCTTATTTTGGGTGTCAATTTATATTCTCAAGAAACTTTGTTAAAGTATATTGGGGGTTCGCACAATTATCTTAGACATATTATTCTCATGTTCAATCCCACAAAATTAGATGAGGTTTGAGTTCAAGCCATACATCTAGAAGCAAGAGGGAAACATAGTGCAGATGATAAAATTGATGGTTTCCTTAGTATGAGGGTAAAGGAAAGGGAGATTTTAATGGAAGAGGAAAGAAAAATAGTTCTATCAAAATAGAGAAAGAGAAAATCACATGTAAACATTGTTTGAAGAATGGCCATGATGAATACCAATGTTGGAAACTCCATCCAGAGTTGAAGCCAACCAAACTTAAAGCCAAAGAGAAGGGGAAAACTGTTGCAATCATTGAACATGACTTAGGTTCAAATTCAGGAGATGAAACCAAGATTACAACAATGGGTTTGAAAGGTAATAACATAACAAGCACTAGTTCTTCGAGTTGTTCCAATGTAACTCAAGATTAAGATACAAGAATTGAACTCTTTCATATTAGAGTCGTTTCAAAACATACCAAGATAGACACACTATTTTATAGTGGTTCTCAAACTAATTTGATTTCTGAAGACTTAGTTAAGAAGTTAAATCTTGAAACTATTACACATCCAAGACCTTATCCTTTAGGGTGGATATGCAAGAATGCAAATTTGCAGGTAACAAGGAAGTGCATCCTAAGGTTTACAATCAATTCAAACTTTCTTGACGAAGTTGAACTTGATGTGGTTTAGCTTAAGATTTCAGGTATTTTTTGGGAAATCCTTATCTTTATAATAGGAAAGAAATATTTCATCGCCATGAGAATAAGTATCACTTGTTTAAGGATGGAATTGAGTACATAGTTAGAGCACATAAGAAGAAGAGAATTGTGTCTCTTATACATCTAGGAGAAATGAAGAGAATAGTGAATGCAAGTCAAAATTTTACTTTGTTAATGTTCAAGCATAGAGATGTTTTGAAAGATACCTTTCAAAAAGATGCATCGAATGAACAAGTTGATTTCATTGAAGTTGATAATGCTTTTAATAAGATTTTTTGGGACTCTAACAGATTACCTTTGAAAGGAGGTAAACAAGATGTGAAATATTTGCAGCAGTCAACATCAGTGTTGAGCAATGATGGAAACAAGATGTCAGTGCAAGAGAGTGAAAAGTTCAAAGAGAAAGCGCCAAAGAATTTTGATAAAGAAGGAATAGGTTCCACAAGTACTTTCTTTTGGTTTTCAAAGGGTACATTGCAATGGCGAAAACACTTAGTCAAAAGTCGACACAAGTACAAGGCAAGACAAGCTAAAAATTTGACATGTCGACAGTGTTCGAGGTGAGACAGTTTTCAATTTTCCTTTGATTGACGACCGAGGTGGAAATAAGTTTGTTTCTGAAAGGAAATCTTGTTGCTATGCAAATTAAGGGAAATTGCAGTATGACAGTGTCTACAACTAGAAGATGGGGTCTTCAGAGTCAAGGAAAAATATTAGTTTTGTGAAAAGCTCAAATTGATGAAAATGGAAAAATTCTAGTGGATTGAGACTGAAACGGTGAGGGAACTATACCCTCATCCACATGTTCAGTAATGAAAGAGATTTTGGGGTCCAAAAGGATTCTATTAGGGAGGAATAATCAGGTGCTCAGTTTTATGCTAAAATAAAAGTTCTCATTTTGTCTCGAAACCTAAACGACCACGTAGTGCTCATCATTCTGAATCTGACGCACTTTGTTTCACAAAAAATGGTCGTTGTATGCTCCTGGAAACCAGATATGTTCACTTGGCTAAATAGGTAAATTTTGTTTAGGGATGCTGACTAGGAATTCATATAGTCCAGTCAGCAAAAGGTATATTCCAAGGAATATTCCTTAGAATATTCTTAGAAAATTCCTTGGAATATTCTTGGAATATTCCCATAGGTGGACAAATGAGGTGATGACAAATTTCGGCTTCGGATTGGTTTATTGGTGTTGGGTTGGACCAATGAGTTCATGACACGTGAAAAGTTCGGAGGCTACCACATTCCCCCCCCCACCCCAAGGTCAAAATTTTGTGTAAAAATTTTGGACAAATTATGGGCGGAGGTGCTAGGGTTCGACCTCGTGACCTCCCGCCACACAAAGCCAAGACTTACCACCTCTGCTACCGATTAGTTCTTATTATATAACGAAGTTTACATATATTTATTTTAACCCAAATTTTGTGGTGTGGTAAGCTGGGGGCCAAACCCCAATTCACATAACCATATGCTATGATGACTGTCGGCGAAGCTCCATTAAGCACGGAGTATTAACGAACTTAACCATGTTTTAATTAAACCATAATCCTTGTTTAATATGTGCTTATCCATTAATGAAATGTGGATTAATTAAAGTGCACTTAGCACGTTAACTGTGCTTAAATAGTGTTACACTGAAAACTGTCACATTGACATTCTGTGAGTACAGCCTTGAGCTCAGCTATTCTCATAAACCCCTCCTCCTTTGTGATCCCAATGACACATTCTCATCATCAAACTTCAAAATGGAGAAAAATCCACAAAATCCCTGAGTCAGTATTGGCACTTTATATCGGCATTTCACTGGGTCGCACCTAAATCCCAGCCTGCCTGCGGAACCATACCGCACGTTCTTTGTGTAATGGGTGCGGACCTCTGTAAAACATAAAAAGGCGAGAAAATGAAGATAAAAAGTGAATTCCGGGTGAATTCTAGAAGGTTCTAGACGGGAATTTTCGGGAATGGATACGCTTTGAAGCTGGTTCATGCATCCCTCACTTGATGGAGCTAACCCCTTGATGTAAGGAGCTTATCCCTTTGAAGGAGGATTCTATCCCTTCATATTTGGAACTAGAAACCTCCTCTCTTTCACTATAAAAAGAGGCCTTGGGTAGCCTCAAAGAGAGTTCAAGCTTATGAGATTTGAAGTTAAATGCTGTTGAGTTGTAGACTTAGTTAACTAAGACCTTCTGTGAGGTTAAATCACTCATCTCTATTCGTCTTAGTTCAAGAGTGCAATGCTTGTCAAAGTAGAGGAGATTCCTGCTTCGGACCCCGGGAGGACCTGCACAACATCAAGGCACAGGTTGTAAAGGTTTTCTATCTTTAAAGTTAATACAAATATACTCATTTCTCTCATTAAACCGTCAATTTGTGGTTTATTTCATAAATTCCTTGATCATTATGATAAGTATGATTTATGACAATGTATATACAGGTGCTGCTTAATCTTTTTGCTTGTTTGTGATTGTAGATATACGACGGACGTTCTTTCAGTGCACGGGAAGGACTTCAACAAAATCAAGTAAGCAAGCAAGCGTTGGACATAAGGTAGGCCTCACACCCGTATAGTGTTTTTATAAATCTTATATGCTTAGAGAGAGATTAGTATAATTGGATGTTTGTTGCTAGTTACCTTTTGTACTAGAGAGATCGGTCTTGTCCGCAAGACGGATTAATCTACGCAACAACTAGCACTAATCCCCACTTAGTAGTTAATTGGCGGACCTCCAGATTTGGCAGAAACTCCCAGTCCTAGTGGCATTTAACTAGTTTAGCGCCTAAGATAGTGGGGAAAATTAAAAGGGCCATAAATTTTGCGATTTTCGATGAATTCAAGCTCATAAAGAGGCTAGATAGCCATTTTGAGCCATTCTGGACTCATGGGAGGAGGTTACGAGAGCAAAAGAGCATTGTAAATAGGTAAATTTGACAATTTGAGGATAATATAGAGGCCCAAGCCATGGAAGCTGGACCAAGGAGATGTAGCCCAGGAGGGGTGAACTCCTTCATCAAATACCTGTGTTAATGTTATGTATGGTGATGTTATGCACTTTATTGTTGTTGTTCAGCTCTTGTTTTTATTTTAAATTTCTCACTAAATTGACATGAATAGCACAGATGAGACTTGATAATTTGCAATAAAACCTGAAATCTTAAGCACACATAAGACATTGAATGTAGAATCTGAATGAGTAATTAACACATCAACACTAACATACTTCATTCAGATCACAAAGGAACATCAATATTCCAGAGTCTGAAGGACAATGCGCAGTTGTTGTATTGTCGCTTACAGTACAAGATGTGACTGAACTAATGAAGATTAGGCAAGTCAACATCAGAATGGAAGAGCAACCTAAGATTGCCAAAATTGGGGATTACTGGGATGAAGATACAATATCTAAGGTTGCATAACTGTGTGCTGAATATCAGGAATTATTCCCCACAAAGTTTTATGAGTTAAAAGGTATCATTGGAGCTCTGGGTGTAATGAATATCACATTGAAATCAGATGTGTGGCCTATCAAGAAGTGTCCTTACAGGCTAATCCCAAATACAAGTAGAAGGTCAAAGAGGAGATGGAGAAGGTGGTTTTTGTAGGAATCATTGAACCCGTCAAAGAATCATATTGGGTCAGCCCTATGGTGGTCCAAGAAAGGAAGACCAAAGGAGAAATTCGGATATGTGTGGATCTGCACAAATTAAATGATGCCTATGTGCATGATCCTTTTCTAACTCCCTTTTCTGATGAAATATTGGATAATGTGGGAGGGCAGGAGGCTTACTCATTCACTGATGGCTTTTTTGGATACCACCAAATAAGAATCGCGCCTGAAGGCAAAAGTAAGACAACCTTTGTGATGGAATGGGGATAATTCCAATACACAGTCATGTCATTCAGTCTTAATAATGCACCAACAATCTTATTGCGTGTGGTGGTAGTTGCATTTAAGGAAGACATACACAAATTATTAGAAGTGTATTTTTATGACTGGAATGTATTTGGCCTAGTAAAGAAGCATGTTTCCAATTAGCGCTTAATGTTGGATACTTGTCGAAAGCATCAAATCTCACTGAATCTGAAGAAATTCATATTTTGCATCCCCTTTGGGATTTTGTCGGGTCACATTATATGTCAACATGGTGTTGGGTCACGAAAAAGGTATGTTTTACCCTCATGATTAACTTGATTTATTATTAACTTTCATGTGTTTAAATTCATTTTGGGAGTATTCACAGGTACTGTCAATCTCTTGATCCTGAGGATTCACCTTTATCTGTTATGTTTCTCTTTAAAGATATAAATGATCAATATATGGAATAGAACACGAGTTGATTATTTGTTTGTTGTAATTGTATTTTATTTGCATTCCTTTTGAACAAGAAGCTCTCGTGCTCAGCGATGTTGTACTCTTACTATTAAATTTAATGAAAGAGATATTGGCTTTTCCATAATTGTATTCTGAAAACCATCCGACAGAGACTTTTGGAGATCCTGGGCCCAGTCACTGGGAGTTCTACTGTTTTCTTGTGTTATATTCTCATTTCCATATTTTATAATTAATCATTTATGTGTTTTATAGAATTCATAATTGATTCAAATTTCATTAGCATCGAGTGGTTTGCATTTCATTTACTTCATGAATGTTATTTCTCACAAGTTATTTGAATAACTAGATTTTTTTTCATTCAGAGTGAGTTTGTTAGTTGATCAGCCATTGAGAATTTCAATTCTAGAACATGAGTATGTTACTTTTTTTTCAATTACTGCAGTATTCCCTGCCTGATTAATAGATTGTTGTAGATGTTAATAAATTGATGTACATGTTAGTCTGTAATTCTGGTTCAGTGTGAATTCCTTTAAGCTTGTATTTCCATTTTCTTTCATAGAACAGATTCGAATTAAGTTGATTTAATTGGTTGAAGTTATTTAATGATTTATTTTATTGCTTTGATTTAACTTCAAGAATTAGATTTTTCTTCTGCAACGATTTCGATTTAATAACCTCTAAATTTCACTTTCATAGATTGTGCTGCACAATCTTGAAATAAAAATACTTACCCTAGGTTGATAATTAATGTAGGCATCATGATTGTTTTTAAATAGATATCTTAGTGAGCCAACATTTTGGCGTCGTTGCCAGGGAGAGTGTTTACAAGTGATGGTTTTATTTTTATTTTGTTGAAGAAGAATTGGGTATTAAAAACGAAAGGTAAGAACCTGCATATTGGTAAGAAAAACGCTAACCCATTGTCCCGCTTTTCAGCAAAAATATAGAGGTTGAATAGAATCAGTTTTTTTATGAATGAATATAAATAAAAAGATAGAAACAAATCTGAACCCTCCATCCAAATCCAAAAAACCCAATGGACCGGTGACCCTTAGAAGAACAACATTCATAGACGAAATCATAAGGAAAGCTGAATCTCAGGCATTTGTAGGACCCAAAATCATTTCTGAAAATATTCCTACTATAATCCCTTAGGAAGAAGGCTCACCATTTGTAGCTTATGTCGAGATCCACAGTGAAACAAAAGAGTCAGAACAAAGCTTTCATATAATGGACCATATAAATCATGGCCCTTCACAAGAGGGAAATTCTTTCAATTTGCAAGGAGAGGGAGAAACCAATGGTGCTGTGGAAAAAAATTTAAAATCTCCAGAGCCTGAATCTCCTAAAATCTTGGTTGAAAAATAAATGCTTGACATCCCAGACCGTGGTAGTAGTGTAAGACCTTTTCCAAAACTGACTTCTAGTCCATCTGAAGTTATTCTCCCAGACCAGGAAATCCCTTAAGGTTATTGGCACATATTTGATCAGATGGCGCACAATCAACCCCAGGGACAAACACCAACATTGGATTACCCCATTATTGACCTGGTCGCCAATGCCCATATGAAAGCTATTCCATTACAAAACATCCCCACTTTCCATGGACTGATTTCGAAAGATTTGGATGCATTCTTATTTGAATTTGATGTTTTGTGTAGGGGATATGATGACACCACTGACCCTCAAAAATTGAAACTGTTCCCCTCTACATTGAAAGGGGTAGCCTTATGCTGGTTTACAGGGCTCAGTGGGGGAACCTTTAATAATTGGGATCAAATGAAAAATTATTTTCTCACTAAATATCAAGATTACTGTCGAACTAGAGAATTAAAAGATGAAATCTTCAACATGACTTCACAAGATAATGAGACATTAGAAGAATATGTTGAACGATTCCAATAAAATTTGCAAAGTTCCCCTTATATTGCATTATCTAAAGATGTCCTAAAAGTAACAATGGTAAAAGGAATGAAAGATCAATGGATATAAACATTAAATCTAATGGGGAAAGGAGACATCTATCAGGAAAGTTATGATGATATTATTTCATTGTGTGTGAGGTGCTCTAGGGGCAGCATGCGCATAAGAACAGCAAGACATGATTCATCTGTTAGAAATAACAGGACTTTAGGTGGCAGCGTAACACGAACAGAAATCGGCAATCTTTTAGAAGATTTCAAAACTGACATTGTGGGTACCCTTACAACACAATTAGATGTCTTGCAGTCCAAACAGAAACAAGAATTAGCAGAACAAAACTTGGTTGTATTTTTCCCACGTTGTCGAAGGAAGCACAACCAGCAAGAATTCCCATTGGACATCGTCCAAACATGTGCCATATGTACCAAAGACCATGCCATCTAACAGTGCTTGTCACTACCAAGGTTGAAAGAAGTATTCAAAGAAGAAGAGGAGGAAGCTGAACCAATATATTTAATGAATCAACGTCGATAGTAGCAAGTCAGAAATAAAAGTATGTCACAAGATCCATCTTAGTTCTTTTTTTCTTCGCAGTTTAATCAACAGCAAAATCCTGGGGCATCATGGAAAAATCAACCACCTTTTTCTACCTGGCCATCTCAACCATTCTCCATGCCCCCTAGTCAACTTAATCCTTTCTAAGAGACGGTTGGCCAAATGCTTCTTTCTCTCCTCAAATTTTGGCATAACAATCCATATTCATCTTAGTGGTTTGCCTCTACCTCACAAAATCGCAATTGGTCCCAAAAATAGCAACAGCCCTTGGGAATACCCAATTCGCTTATGGGAACGGGTCCTCAACCTCAACCCACATTGCCAGCTCCATATCTGGTACCACAGTATCCTTAGCCTCTGATACACCCTCAACTACCAGCAGAACCGAACCTGAATCCCAACAATAGACTAGTGCAGTTGATCCAAATCATTGAAAATCCAGACCTCGAGATCGAGCAGAAATCATGCAATGAACTTAGGCTGAGATCTGGACGTGTTATTAGATCCACAACAAGACAAATTAGAACCCCCAACTGAAATTAATCCATCAACAGAAATAATACAGGAAGAAGTCACAAATGAACAAGACGACTTTGGGAAACTTGTTAATGCTTCTCCTCTAGTCCTCGAAAGATTAGTGATACCTAAACCAATTGTCTATCTAGATTTTGATCTTTTGGGGGAACTTAAAAATATTTGTATTAAAATTCCTCTTCTCCAGTCCATTCAAGACATCCCTATATATGCTAAGACAATTAAAGAACTATGTACAAAAAATTCTGTGAGGAAAACAAAAACTTCGCCAAATGTCCATGTCGTAGGAACCTTGTCTGATTTATTATTGGGTAGGGAGACACCTATAAAGTATGAAGATCCGAGGAGTCCTATAGTCACAGGCCAAATCTATGGCCACGCTTTTCCAAACACACTAGTTGACTTGGGCACAGCCATTAATATTTTGACTACAGATACTTGTGAAACTCTTGCCATTACCGCTTTAGAACCAACCTCCACCTTGTTGGAACTCGTTGATCGATCATTTGTCAAACCAGAAGGAAATTTTCAAGACATCATGGTTTCCGCTGATTCATGGGAGTACCTAGTATATTTTCTAGTCATAAATCCAAAAATCTGACTCGACGGACATTTCTTGATTTTGGGTCAACCTTGGCTGGCCACAGATGTCGCTTACATAGGTTTTCGTACATGCATCATGACCATTGCTAAAGGGGAGGCCGTAAAAAATACTTTTCTATATCCACCAGCCAAACCAAGTCTTCCCATTGTAAAAATTCACAAACACCCACCAGCATACCTGGAAGAAAACATTCATTCACCACTCACAGTAGCCGAAGCACTTGAATTCAAAAATTAGACTGAAGATGATATAATCAATAGTTTTATTAATCAACCAGCTGCTGCAGAAAATGAAAAATGTCATATGTTAAAATCAATCATTGATAATGAGGCACATGAAGACCCTTTGAAGGATAACAATGACCAGCATATACCCACAACTGTCGTTCATAATAACAAACCTATCGAAATTGAACCAGGCAAAATTTTAAACATCAATGAAAATCTGAACGATGACCAACAGAAGAAGCTCATTAAATTTTTACAAAAATATAAAGGAGCCTTTGCTTGGGATTACTCGGACATGAAGGGCATGGATCCCCAACTGTGTACCCATCATAGTTACACCGAAAAATATATTCGTCCCATCAGGCAACCCCAACAAAGATTGAACCCACACCTTAAAGATATCGTGAAGGAGGAATTACAGAAGTTGGTAGATGTGAACTTCATTTATCCTATTTCGTATAGTAAGTGGGTCTCTCCGCTGGTAGTTGTCCCTAAGAAAAATGGAAAGTGGAAAATCTATGTGGATTACAGGGAATTGAACAAAGCCATGTAGAAGGACCACTTCCCTCTTTCGTTCATTGATCAGGCCTTGATACATTGGCAAGGAAATGATTCTTCTCATTTCTCGATGGTTTCAGCGGATATAATCAGATTCAAATTTCCCCTGAAGAGTAGGACAAAACCACGTTCACCTGCCTGTGGGGTACGTTTGCTTACAAAGTGTTACCCTTCGATTTATGTAATGCCCCAACACATGCCAGAGGGCTGTACTCAGCATTTTTGTTGATCTGATAAATGAAGGTCTTGAAGTTTATATGGACGACTTCACCCCATATGGGGACGATTTTGAATAAGCACTGCAGACATTGGAAGAAGTGTTGGAACGATGTATCGCCACCAGGTTATGTTTGAGAAATGAAAAGTGTCACATGATGATGAGGGAAAGTGTGATCCTAGGACACTACATCTCTGTGGCTGGAATACAAGTAGATCCAGAAAAGATAGAGGTAATTCTCCTACTATCTACACCCTGTACTCAAATGGAGGTACATAGTTTCCTTGGGTATGCAGGATATTACCGTATGTTCATAAAGAATTTTTCACAAATTGCTGCACCTCTGTATGCTTTAACTGGAAATGTTGATTTCAAATGGTTTGACAAGTGTGACACTGCTTTTACATATTTAAAGAGGTTAGTTTTGATTGCGCCAGTATTGCATGGTCCCAATTGGGAAATACCATTTCATAATTCATCAGATGCATCAGATACAACGATAGGAGTTGTTATCGGTCAAGAAGAAGATAAAAATCCCTACTCTATTTATTATATCAGCAAAAATCTCACCCCTACTGAGCTAAATTATACAGTCACAGAAAAGGAATTCTTAGCAGTCATATATGCCATAAATAAATTTAGACATTATATAACTGGCTATCAAGTATTTCTGTATACTGATCATTATGCCACTAGGTACTTAGATAACAAACCAATTAAAAATGGGAGAGTGACTCGTTGATTGTTACTTTTGAAGGAGTTTGATATCACTATTAAAGATCGTCCAGGAAAGGAGAACCCAGTCATAGATTTTTTGTCTCGGGTCCCAAAGGTAAATGATCCGCTAGCAATGGAGGACCAGTTTCCTGATGAACACCTATTTTCTATAGCAGTGAAATCACCATGGTATGCAGATGTGGAAAATTACCTCGTAGTAGGAAAATTTCCCAGACATTTAACAAAAAAAGAAAGGAAGCTGATTGTCCAATGCAGCGCCCGCTTCTCTTGGATTGGTGAGTATCTCTTCCACACAAGAGTTGATATGCACATACGCAGATGCATCCGGGAAGATGAAATTTTCGACATCCTAAGGGCTTGCCACGATGAACCTTGCGGTGGACACTTCGCAGACCGCAAAACTAGGCACAAGGTATTACAAATGGGCTATTATTAGCCCGCTATATTTAAGGATGCTAAGAAATATGTGCAGGCCTGCGATAGTTGCCAAAGAATGGGCCACCCTGGTCAATTTGATGAAATTCCCCTACAACCACAATTGGTGATAGAACCTTTTGAAAGGTGGGCACTGAATTTTTTTGGTCCATTTAATCCACCCTCAAACCAGAAAGCTTACAAACTAGTTGTCATAGACTACGTAACAAAATGGGTCGAAATAGTAGCATTGCCAAGAGCCACAGAAGAAACGGTTATTAATTTTCTTTTTGAAATATTTATGCGATACTACTTACCCATATAATTGATAACAGATGGAGGGGTGCAATTCATAGGAAATAAGATTACAACCACTCTATAGAACCACCACATTTCGCATAGCATCACTTCTCCCTATCACCCACAGGCGAATGGGCAGGTCAAAAGTACCAATAAAGTCATTGAAGCAATTATGACTAAAACGGTATCGACACATCGGTGGGACTAGGCTACTAGACTACCAGAGGCCTTGTGGGCTTACTGCACAACTTGGTGAAATACTACTTGACATTCTCCGTACCAACTTGTATTCGGCAAGGAACCCATTTTTCCCATTGAATTTGAAATAAAGACTCTCAGAACAACAAAAGAAGTGGGATTGTACTTGACGGAGACCCAAATCAAGAGACTTCAACAGATAAATGAATTGGATGAAGCTCGATTACTTTCTCTACAACATACTGCAATCGTTCAACAACAATGGGCTAAGTGGCATAGCAGCCTTATTAAGAAAAATACATTCCAAGAAGGAGACTGTGCACTCCTCTATGACTCCAGATATCAAGACTTCCCAGGTAAACTACAGACACGATGCCTTAGCCCATACGAGATTTAAGAAGTGCATAACATTGGAACTCTCACTTTGACCACCATAAACGAGTCCGGTTCTTATTTTCGAGTAAACGAACATCGAGTACGTATTTATCATAAACCACTCACAAAGGATTCTTTCTGCCAACAAGTACGTGACAACCCCGCCATGAAAATTTTAGCTGCAGGGAGTAATGACCCGACAGCTTTACCTTCAAAAAAATCCATTCTTTTCAGTTTTGTAAATAATGTATATGTCATCTTGCATTTGATTATGATTGCGCTTTGGTGAGTTTTGTTGTTCAATCAATTGAATAACTAATTTTTTTTTTCTAGGTTTTTGATGTTCAAACGATTGAACAAATGTTGTTCAATCAACTGAACAATTGAATTTCGGTCAAATGGACAACGGATTTTATTTTTGCGTCTTTTGATGTTCAAAGGATTGAACCGTTGTTGTTCAATCGACTGAATAGTTGTTGTTCAATCGACTGAACAGTCGTTGTTCATTCAAATGAACATCATATTTTATTTCGTGTGTTCTTGTTGTTCAAACAATTGAACAATTGTTGTTCAAACGATTGAACAGTTGTTGTTCAATCGACTGAATAGTCGTTGTTCAGTCAAATGAACAGCGGATTTTATTTTTGTCTGTTTTTGTTGTTCAAACGATTGAACAGTTGTTGTTTAATCGATTGAACAACCACTGTTCGGTCAAATGAACAACGGATTTTATTTTTGTGTGTTTTTGTTGTTCAAATGATTGAACAATTGTTGTTCAATCGATTGAACAACCGTTGTTCGGTCAAATGAACAACGAATTTTTTTTTGTGTGGTTTTATTGTTCAAATGATTGAACAATTATTGTTCAATCGACTGAACAGCCATTGTTCGGTCGAATGAACAACGTATTTAATTTTTGTGTGTTTTTGTTGTTCAAATGATTGAACATATGTTGTTAAAACGATTGAACATATGTTGTTAAAACGATTGAACATATGTTGTTCAATTGACTGAACAGTCATTGTTCAGTCAAATGAACAACAAATTTTATTTCATGTGTTTTTTTTGTTCAAATGATTGAACAATTGTTGTTCAATCGACTGAACATCCGTTGTTTGGTCAAATGAACAACGAATATTATTTTTGTGTTTTTTTGTTGTTCAAGCGATTGAACAGTTGTTATTTGATTTACTGAACAGTCGTTGTTTGGTTAAATGAACTTCGGATTTTATTTTCGTGTGTTTTTTATGTTCAAATGATTGAACAGTTGTTGTTCAATCAACTAAATAGTTGTTGTTTGGTCAAATGAACAACATATTTTATTTTTGTGTGTTTTTTTTGTTCAAATGATTGAATAGTTGTTGTTCAAACGATTGAACAGTTGTTGTTCAATGGATTGAACAGTCGTTGTTCGATCAAATGAATAGTGGATTTTATTTTGTGTGTTTTTATTGTTCAAACGATTGAACAAATGATGTTCAATTGACTGAACAACCATGCTTTTTGTAAGAAATAGTTGTCTAAATGAATTTTTGCCAATTTGATGGCCATATAGCCATTTTTTATGAAAATTATCATGTGAATGGGGAATAAGAATCTAAAAAGGAGAAAAACAGTGATATTAATAACAGTTATGATTTCTTTACCTTTGATGGGTATCTTTATTTCTAGACATTAATATAATCTAGACCATGTAATTGTTTGTTGGATATCTTTTCTTCAAATATATTATGAAAAAAATCATTATCTTAATACCATGTTGGTTTATATTTTTATACTATCAATGGTTGATCTTCTAGGGTAGGGTCACTTAGGAATAAGTGTATAAATTTTATTGGCATTTCTTTTCACTCCTCACACCATCCCTCACTCTTAAGGAGTTAATGAGCCTCCTTCTATTTATGATTCAAAAATATACAAATATGAAAATAATATGCAAATATTTTAGAGAGGATAGGGAGACTCATCATGAACCAGCCTGCCATGATCATAAGCAGATAACAAGTAACATTCCCACAATTCCCACCACACCAGAGCAATGACCTTCTAGCTAAAGAAAAAAGAAACTGCCTGAAGGACAGGAGGTCTCATCACGAGCCGACCTGATTTCTTTGTTAAATCCTAGTGAATGGCACTGTGGCTATCTGGTTACCAAGCCAGCACGGTGGTATTTCTGTAAAAGAAAATGAATTATTTAAGCGCTAAATAGAGGACTTTGGCTCATTTTTGGGTTAAAAAGAAACCCTGTCAAGGCTATGGATGCCTGCTGGCAGTAGTGGCTTTGCTTGTGGCATTGGAATTTCATGTTGAACAACCGATCATTTCATATTCACTCATTCTTACTAGCCCATTCCCAAAGGAGAACTTATCATAAGAATAGTGTTATATTTATAAAAACCAATATGCATGTGAAACTACATATGAATTTACTTAATTATGTCTTATCACTTAATTCCAGCAGTTGTTACCATTCTTTACATATCATGTGTTGTCACATTTCCCATCAAAGCAAAAATCCTTTCCATAATCATTATTTCTCCATTTTTCCTCTCTTTTTTTTTTCATTTCCCCACCATCCTCATGTTTTGAGTTGATTTGATTGATTTATGCCGCATTGTACGTCGCTTGATTATTATTCTAAATACATTAAATGATCCTCAACGTATTTCTATTTTTATGTGCTCTAAGGGTGTGGACGCCCTTCTCTTAATGGAGGGGGGAAAGTTGTATATAGGTATACATGATGAGAAAGCATGCGAACTAATAATCAAAATCTGCTGAAGCCTGTCGATTTGAAAAATGAATATAATTAGATTTACATCATTTTTAATAGTTTCAAAGTATTTTCATGCAGCATTTGTGTTGTTATAAACTTATGCAATCGTGAGTAGTACATGCATAAGTAGAATTTGGCCTCTGAGACACATCAGTCATGGGTGGAAGGTATGTTCGCAACAAACCCACAATAATCAATATTACATAATAGGCTCGTGCTATACTACAGAATGTTGGTTGGCTCTCATATTTGGAAAAATTACAGGGATTCCACATTGAGGTAGCATTAGAATTCCTGCAGAATGGACACACAATTGTGTAAGGCAGAGATATAACCATATCAAAAACTGTAATAGCTGAGGTATATGGACTTCTGGCAGAAGGAACAAAGTGGACTGACAAGCATGTTCTACCACATGAAGTAGTTACGGTATTCTAAGATCCAGGCGATAATTTGGTACGCAAAGGGAAGGGGATTCGCCCTATGGCTTTGAAGGAACCATGGCAGGAACTGGAAATCATCGTTCAAAAGTATATTACATGCGAAGGTAACCAAGACATGGTAAAACCTCGACAACTCAAACTTCTAGCTATACTCAAGCATAAAATTTTAGTTAATTTTCCATTTTTCTTGAATTCTTTGTTTCATGACATATCTAGTCAGGTTAGGAGAGCTAAAAATATGCACATAGTCATCAGCCATCATGGTTTGATAAAGCTTATCGTCACCCATGGATTAAATGAGCATTAGTTAACTTGGGAAAAACTTGTAAACCATGTCCTAGCCCCATTAGGCGAAAACCGAGACAACAGAGAAATTGACTAGCCAAGAAGGGAAATAGTAATTCCAAGGAAAGCCAGAGGAAAGAGGAACCATCCTTTGACCTCGGGGTTGATGAAATGAAGACGCTCTGAGCGATTAAGTTCACGACAAAAGACTTCAACCTTGGCCAAGGAGGCAGGACCATCTCATTCACCTCCTTTAAACATAGAAGAGGAAATTCTACAAGAGTATGAGGAGGAAATGGCTAGAGTGCTGGAAAGTATGAGTGCATTTAATGAAGAAAGAAACCCCCCCGGGAATTCTGAGGGACTGAATGATCCTCTAGACCAGGTTGCTTCTGATGGTAGTTCTGGCCACACTGAGATTTTACCATCTGAGGAGGAAATGCAAAATTCAGGGGATTCAGTACCTTGTGGTGTTGAACTTGAGGAAGGAAATTTTGCAGAAATAACTCCTGAGTCTGAAAATCAGTTAGGTGACACTGTCCCATTAGAACAGAGTATTTATATCAGCAAAATTCCCATGGTGCCTAAAGAAAACACCATCCTATTTGACCGGACTATTGATATAGGCACAATTCCCATCGTACTTGAACAAAATGACGTCCCATTGGATCAAAACACTGATATAGGCACAACTCCTTCAGTGCCTGAAGAAAATACTTTTTTACCATATCATGGTTTAAAAATTGGTACAGCTCGCTATGTGCTTGAAGAAATTAATATACACTCTTCTACTGGAGACCCTACTAGGAAAAGTAAGTCAGCAAGGGATAAATTGAGAAAAATGCACAAGAAGTAAAAAAAATTGAAAAGAACTGTCAAGTAATTAAGAGAATGGTTAAAAGAGGCAGACAAGGCTTGGAAGCCTAAGAAAGAAATAGACATTGTTGAGAATCAAATAGAAGTAGAGACACACACTG
Organism: Pinus albicaulis; assembly: GCA_034641835.2. NCBI lineage: Eukaryota > Viridiplantae > Streptophyta > Pinopsida > Pinales > Pinaceae > Pinus > Pinus albicaulis. Next base: position 788,355,422 of record CM076576.1, read on the forward strand.
CTGAAACCCAAACAGAATTAGAAACACAAATAGTGGGAACCGAAACAGAATTGGAGACGCAGAGACAGGAAACTCAGACAAATGAAACACCCTTTTATAATCCTTTGGTAAAATAAGTCGTTATTTCAAGACTTCAAGACACATTAACACACACCCAGCAAGAATTGGCCAACTTGAAGAAGGAAGTGGTACCACTACAGGTACATCAGGAGTTGCTGGAAAAATTCAAGAAGCTTACTACAACTGAAGATGAGACATTTGCCAACTTCAGAAGTGAACAGGAAAAGGTAAATAAGGCACAAGTTCAGCTTGAAGAAGCCACAAAGAAAACTACCGCTATTTGCCCAATTTACTCATATGTCTTGTCTTGTAGATCACCTGCTACTAATTATGTTTTTTTCTTATTAGAAAGATATTTGTTATTGAAAGTAAAGGCCATTAAAGCAGGGAAACCAACCGAGTTTAAGACTACTTCAGAATTTGTTTAGTGTTGTGGGGACCAGAATGAGAAAGTTTTGCGCCTTTTGCATGAGCTATATTTGCATAATTTATTTTTGGAAGATGAAAGAGACAGCAACCCAAGTCCCTTTATAGGAGACATCCAGTTTCAAGCATTCATCTCTTTTTTTGATAATCAAATTAAGTGAGCTAAAGCTTATAACGTTTTTCATAAAAGAGGACATGGTCTATATCTCTGGGTCAAAGGGGAACCCACTAAACCTCTGCATCTCTTCACTCAACACAAAATATTTATGACACAGGAAGGGGTTATAACCAAATTGGGCCCACTCCACAAGTATATTGTACAAGCTGGGAGAGAATACTTCTAGGAGATCAAAGAAGATGCCTTGTTAACAGCCAAGCAAAGATGGCAGGCATTCATCAACAGTGTTAAGAATCGGGAACCTTTTAATAATAGAAACTTCAAAGCAACTCCTGTTCATTTTTCACATGCAGTAACATCAATTTAAGTATGGGTCCTACATGGATAGGGTTCCTCTACAGGTGTCCTATCATATGGTACCCTCCTGAAGGTTACCACCATAATTATGAGCTTCCATAAGGTCATGAAAATCATGATTTTGCAAGAGTTAAACAGAAACATGGTTTCAGACTATATAAAGAGGAATTTTGCCTGCCTATTCCTTGAATTTGTTACACCTCAATCATCTCATTTCATGAGGACATGAAATAACATAAGCTGGGGAGTATCTTGGGTCACGAAAAATGTATGTTTTACCCTCATGATTAACTTGATTTATTTTAAAATTTTATGTGTTTACCTTCATTTTGGGATAAAATCTAGAAGAATTCATTATAAATAAAAGGTAAAACTAATTACCAATAAATTATGTAATGATGAAGGAAAAAGGCTAAATTCCATTGTTTTTAGGTGCAGGAAATCAAAATTGATTAACCATTGTCCAAATGATTGAACAACACCATCTAGAAAAAGGAAAACGATCTCGTTTATGTTTATACAGGCCAGCGACAATCAAGGAGGGCCTCGCTCATTCTATAGCACAAAATGTTAGATAGTTGCACAATCCTCAGGATCTCGTAATCCCAAGGATTCATCTTTATCTTTTCTGTTTCTTTGTAAATATATAAAATACCGATAGATGGAATAGAATAGGGGTTGATTATCCATTTTTTGTAATTGAATTTTATTTGCATTCCTTCTGAACAAGAATATCTCGCACTCAGCGATGTTGTACTTTGATGATTAAATTTAATGAAAAAGATATTGGCATTTCCATAATCGTATTCTCAAAACCATCCGGCAGAGACTTCTGGAGATCCTCAGCCCAGTCGCTGGGAGTTATATTGTTGCCTTGTGTTATATTCTAATTTCCCTGTTTTATAATTAATCATTTATGTGTTTTATAGAATTCATAATTGATTCTAATTTCATCAGCATCAAGTAGTTTGAATTTTATTGAATTAAAGTCTTAATTGCTTTCATTTACTTCATGAATGTTATTTCTCGCAATTTATTTGAATAACTAGATTGTTGTTCATTCAGAGTGAGTTTGTTAGTTGGTCAGCCATTGAGAATTTCAATTGCAGAACGTGATTGTGTTACTTTCTATTCAGTTACTACAGTATTCCTTGCCTGATTAATAAATTGATGTACATGTTAGTCCGTAATTCTGGTTCAGTGTGAATTCCTTAAAGCTTGTATTTCCATCTGCTTTCATAGAACATATTCGAATTAAGTTGAGTTAATTATTTGAAGTTATTTAAATATTGCTTTTATTTCTTTGATTGAACTTCAAGAATTAGATTTTTCTTCTGCAACAATTTCGATGTAATAACCTCTAAATTTCACTTGCATAGACTGTGCTGAACACTCTTGAAATAAAAAGACTTACCCTGGGTTGATAATTAATGTAGGCATTAGGATTGTTTTTAAATAGACATATTAGTGAGCCAACACATGGATTGATGGTGGATCTAGTTCAAATTGTTGTTATTGTTAATCTGGAGGTTCCAGCAAATGTAAAATAGTTGCACTCAATTTTGGGGCATATTGGGTATTATAGAAAGTTTATTCAAGGCTATGTGTTGATTAATGCGTCAATGGAGAAGCTACTAAAGAAATATGCCTCTTTTTGCTAGAATGAGGATTGTTAGAGGATTTTTGAGCTAATTAAGGATAAAATGGTAACTTCACCTATACTAGTATTCCCTGACTGGACAAAGGAATTCCATGTACATGTTGATGCTTTGTGTATCGCACTAGGCGTTGTACTCGCGCAACCAGGAGCTAGAGATATTGATCACCCAATTGCATTTGTGAGCAGAAAATTGTCCAGTGTTGAACACAACTACTTGACCACAGAGAGAGAAGGATTAGTTATGGTCTATGCGCTACAGAAGTTTCGTCATTATTTGCTAGGAGGACATTTTAAGATGTATATTGATCACTCTGCTTTGAAGTACCTGGTCAAAAAGCCTGTGTTGGGGGGGAAGGGGGGGTGGGGGAGATCTACATATGGCTTTTATTATTTCAGGAGTATGAATTTGAAGTAATTGTGAAACCATGGAGGTTGAATGCAGATACCGATCGACTATCGTGCATCGAAAGTGGAGAGAAGCCAACTAGTTTGGAGGACATATTACCAGACACACAACTATTTTCCATCAAAGTAGTCAACGACGGGGGGTATTAAACTCTTAGAGGCATCAAATCTTATGAGGTGAAAATCTCTTTTAGAGTAGCCACTTTATATTCTAATTTTTTATTACATTCATATTCTCTTCCAAAGTAATGTGTGAACCAAGTCAAGACCCTACCCATCCAACCTATCATTTCTATATGTTCAAATTTATTAAGAGTAACTTAATAATAAGTTAAATCCATTTCAAACATCCACATTCTTTCTAACTTAAAAAAACTCCTAGAGCCATTTCAAACATCCTCATTCTTTCTAACTTAAAAATTATATTTGTTAACAAATTTTCTTATAAGACCAATTTGTAGACCAGGTCAAGACTATACCCATCCAATATAGCCTTTTTATAGGTTTCATATTTTATTGAAAATATAACTTAATAATAAGTTAAAGTCATTTCCAACATTCACATTTTTTATAACATTACAGTTAAGGTGTTAAATGGATCAAAACCTCTTATTCAATTTTTAAGTATATATCATTATTCAACGAGTGATTCATACCCATCCAACATGGCTTTCTTATAAGTTCCATATTTTATTAAAAATATAACTTAATAATAAGTTAAAGTCATTTCCAACATTCACATTTTTCATAACTTTACAATTAAATCATTAAATAAGTCAAAACCTCTTATTTAAATTTTTTTCTATATTATTTTCATTATTTTACAAGTGATTCAAGATTTCTATTTGAAAGTTCTCTAGATAATCTTATGTCTTTATGTAATGGGTTCATGATTTAAGCTGGCCATAATGACATTCTACATGTCAGTATTTGTCATAATCGTCTTTTATCTAAGTAATTTTAACTATTTGTATGATGAAATTTATTCAAAATATTAAAACATTAAATTTAAAATAAAATTTAAAAATATATTAAATTTGATTTTTTTATTTAAAAATTGGATAATGACTTGAAAATAAATTAAATTAAATTAAATAAGTCAAAGTAGCTATTAAAAATTCAAAAGTTATTATTTTGATAACTATTTTTTTTTTTCCTTGTGTAAATGATTAGTTAAATTGTCTCACTTGTTGTTACATTCAAATTTGTATTCCACGTCAAAATCTTACTATCCAATATAGCATTTTCATAGGTTCATATTTTATTAAAAATAGCTTAATCATGTAGGCCTTCTAAAATTTTATATTAATTATTAGTAATTATTAGGTGAGTGGTGGAGATTTAACCTCCATGGAATATGTCAAAATTCAAGGCTTTTATATTTCTCTTCAAGTTAGTTATGTTTATGTTTTTTTAATTACTTGATCTCAAATTAAATAATTAAAGAAAATTCCATATCAATAAGTTTCATATTGTGTATGTGGTATTGATAAGTCATGGTAATGACCCATGGTATTGTAACAAAAATTATTTACAAATTAAGAATTTCCATGATAAAATTGAGGTGAATCTCCATGGTTAAGAGTATTGTTTAATTCATATATTATTTTTTTTAATAATAATAATAATAATTTAAAACAAAGTTATAATTTAGTTAATTTCATGGTTTTTCGTAATCTAGACAATGTGAAATGTGCTTTGATGCTTATTAACATTTACCAACCATCTAATTTATTTGATTGTTAAAGTAAAACAAGTTAAAAATATTTCAAGCGGGTTAACCCATTTTACTATCCACGAGATGTTTTCCTGAAGGTGATTCTCCCTCATGAGGATTGACCTTTTCCAGGTTTTTTGTACTTTCATTCCAAGTAAAAAAAGAAAAGAAAAAGAATTAGAATAAAGTTAAAACTATTTTCAACATTTACTAAATATTCTTTTTGGGGTAAGGCTCCATAATTACGGCCCATTGTTTACAGGTTTACCATCCATAAAATGTGGGAAAATACTAGAAGTTACAAAAGAAAAAATTTGTTAAAACCATTTTTTTATAAAATAAATCATTTACAAAAAAAAATTGAAAACAATGTGTGGACATCCAACATGACCACGGTCATTTCATGGAGTTCAAATTTTCTTAAAAAAATTGTAAATCAAATCAAGATTCTACTAAGCCAAGATTGTTTTTTTTTTTTTTTTAATATTCAAATTTTATTCACATTAATTTATGGACTAGGTCAAACCCCTACCCATATCTTTTTATAACGTTAAAATTTTATTAAAAATAACTTAATCATTTCAAACATTCACCTTTATGTTAATGTTAAAGCTAAATCCTTAACTGGATCCAAAGCTCTTACTCAAATTCCCTATATATTAACCTTTATTGTTTTACAAGGATCCACGATTTGTCCGTTCAATATTTCTACTTGGAGAGTTTCAATCACTGTTCTGATTGATTTATAGCATTGCCTTTCTGTAAGTATAACCCTCGATACATATCGATTAGTGTTCTCATTGTGTCTTTCTGTAAGTAATTTCCTTATATTTGGTATGATTATTTAGCCATTATAAACTGTGTTGTTGAATTGTTGAATTATGTAAGTAATTTCTCAATATATTAACCCTAGTTATGTATGTTATAGGTGATTTATAATTTCTCCATTATTTTTCTCAATATATTAATCCTAGTTATGTATGTTATAGGTGATTCACAATTTCTCCATTATTTTTCTCAATATATTAACCCTAGTTATGTATGTTACAGGTGATTCACAATTTCTCCATTATTTTATAGGCGATTCACGATTGCAATTTGAGAAGTATGATTTTCTTTCAGTAAATAATTTCCCTATATTTGGTTTGGTTATTTAACCACTATAAATTGTGTTGTTGAATTTTGTAAGTAATTTCCCTACATATTAACCCTTATTTTACATTGGGAAGTATCAATTAGTGGTTTTTTTTTCCGTAAGTAATTTCCCTATATTTGGTTTGGTTATTTAACCACTATAAATTGTGTTGTTGAATTTTGTAAGTAATTTCTCTACATATTAACCCTTATTTTACAGGTGATTCATGATCGCAACTTGGAAAGTATCGATTAGTGTGTATCAATCATGTCTTTCTGTAAGTAATTTCCCTATTTTTGGTATGGTTATTTAGCCATTAAAAATTGTGTTATGAATTTGGGATATCACTATATTTAGCCTTCTGTAAGTAATTTCCCTATATTTGGTATGGTTATTTAACCATTATAAAGAAGCATAATTATGTAAACTCTTTTTTAGTGAAAAAGTTTGTTTTTCCATGTGAAAAAAAAAGAAGAATAGTCTTTATATATTATTTTACAAACCTTGATTATCCTAGGGTGATTCACTATTTCTACTTGGAGAGAGAGTATTCATTAGTGTTCCTCCTTATTAGTGTTCTAAATTGATTGATGTGTCTCTCATTACGGAATTTCCCAACATATTAACCCTTGCTATTTTACAAATGATTCAAGATTTCTACATTATTTTACTCGTGATTTACTATTTCTAGTTAGAGAGTATAGATCATATTAGAGAGTATAGATCAGAGATTAGTGCTCGAATTGATTGATTTCGTTTTATTTTCTGTAAATAATCTCTTTGTATATTAACCCTCATAAAAGTAATCGATTGTAATTTAAATTCCATATATTGATTATAAGCTACTTTTGTTTTGTACCATAGTGGTTTTTCTTGATTTTTTTTTTTTTAAGTTTGGTAGGACTACATCTTTACAACTTCATCAACATGTCTAGATACATCACCCCGATCAGGGAAGGGAATTGAACCTGTGACGAGTGCCATAACAACCCGCCTCATCACTGTTTAACCAAGACCCTACAGACAGTTTTTCTTGATTTTAAGTAACCAGTTATAATTTAAAACAAGTGGATTGAGCCATATATTAATTATAAGATACTTTTTTTATGTACCATAGTAGTTTCTCATGATTTTTTTAATTCCTTTATTTAACTATTCCATCATAAAAATAACAGCTTGTAATTTAAAATAGGCGGATTGAGCCATATATTGATTATAAGTTACTTTTGTTTTGTACCATAATAGTTTCTCATTATTATTTTTAAATTTCAGTATCTAACTATTCCATCATAAAAATAAGAAATTATAATTCAAAACAAGTGGATTGAACCATATATTAATTATAAACTAATTTTATTGTGTATTATAATGATTTCTCATGATTTAGTTTCTCATAATTTATCAAACTATTAATATGATAATTTTATGTTTTCAGTCTCCACTTTCTTCATCATAAAAATAACCTTTTGTAATTTAAAATGGATGTATTGAGCCATATATTGATTATAAGTACCATATTTGTTTTTCGTGATTTTTTTAATTCCATTATGTAAGATGTTAGTATCATATTTCTGTGAGTAATGATTTTTGAGCTCTCGTTTTGAGCTATCGTTTAATTACTTTTATTTCAGGTAAAATCCAACACCATGCTGCGCAGGTCAAAGAGGCTAGCACTTAGAGGACAGGAGGAGATCATTCCTAATCTTCCAGATGATATAGCTAGAAATTGTTTGCTTAGAGTGCCCTACAAATGGCACTATATGCTCAAACTGGTGTGCAGAAAATGGAAAGAGATAGTTAGCGACCCCAAGTTCTACAAGAACTGAATGACCAATGGAACGGCGAAACAGTTGATATGTATGATTAAGTTTATTGGATATGTCAACAGAATGGTAGTGTTATACCTTGTCATGCGCACCTGGGAAATGCTATGTCAGAATCTCGTGGGAAATGATTTATCGCATTGTGGGTGCGTTTGCCTTAATGGGAAGCTAGTTTTCATGGGTTGCTCAAGAAACAAGAACGTTGTTTCTATTTTTTACTTCGATTCTTCCAAATGGAACCGAGGAACTAACATGCCCACCAGAAGGCACAGCTTCGCCTGCTCTGTATCTTCCTCTAGCTGGCTTATCTACGTTGCGAGAGGGATATATGCCGGATCTATGCTCATCGAAGCAGAGGCTTACAGTGTGGAAGAAGACAGAAGGCAAGGGAGGTGGGGGTGCTAATGCTTGATGAGATGGAGCACCAGGTTGCGGATACGAATAATAAGGAGGTTGAGTAACATTGTGGTAAAAAGGTTGGGAAAATGAGGAGGCATGACGTATCCTAGATACATGCTATCGGGAGGGGCAAAGTGCTGGAGATGTTGGCCCCTCCCCAAGGGAAACCATAGCCCATGGGAGGCTATGTGTATGGATGAGAAAGAGCTCCAATGATACCGTCGGTGGCATGGGATTCCCTCGATGCATTGGCACCACCGGGTCTAGGGAGATCAGGTAGGACGGTATAAACATAACTTGACTGAGCGTAGATTAGGTCATATTTTAACGCAATTTGGAGAGCAGCTTCTTCGGTTTGGGGGAAATGCGATGCGACATCTTTTCCAATAGTAGGAAAAAGGAATCTAAGGAACCAATCCATGTAGACACGGTCTTCGAAGGTAGGGGCTCGACATAGGCTCTTTCTTCTCTGCCATTCCTGGACATGCTCGGATAAGCGGGTCGGAGACGACTGACGGAAAGAAGTCAAAAATTAGGTACTAGTGTCATAACGAAAGGGAAGCTGGAAATAAGATAGAAAAGCCCGGGCAAGAGTTGCAAAGGTGGTATGAGAGGATGAGGCTTGATCAACATACCACTTAGAAGCTTCGCCAATCAGCATACGTTGGAACAACCGAAGACGAACATATTCATCGGTAATGGAATTAGACGAACACCACATGTGGAAAGATCAAACATGATTTGTAGGATCTTCTCCAGCAAGACCTTCAAACTTGGGGATGTCGAAAGGGAGATTGGTTGGCATAGCAAGCCAACTAGCATCATGGCATATAGGGTCATTGATCAACTGGTTAAAATCGGGAAGACTGAGGCCTGCCATATAGGGGAGCAAGGGAGCAGCCAGGATAGTTCCTGTTGCGGTCCCACTAGTAGTATTTCCAGCATTAGGGTCGGGGCTACCACTAGTGTTAGGGCTTGAACCAGACATGGTGAAGGTGACAGGGGAGAACTGGGGATGGAACCAAAAGGGAAACCCAATGAACCAGAAGAGGAGTCAGAATGCGAACTTTGTGGAGGACTAACTCGAATCCTACGCGGAGGAGTGTGTCTTCCTACCAGAAACTGAGGATGAAGGCCAAGAACTCTCAGGGATAAACGCCTTGGGGACGCAATGATGAAGGCATAAACATGGCACAAAGGAAAGAGAGACCAACAAGGGCAAGGAGGTGCAGGATCAACTGATTACAATGTCGAAACAAGGGCAGATAGGTGCAGGATCAATTGATTACAATGTTAAATTCTTTGCCTGGTGGTGTTAACTAGGCTCTTCTTCGCTTAGGGTGCGTGTGTTATGTGTGTAAATTTTAATTTTTAAACCCAGACTTTTGTAGAGAGAAAAAAAGTGTGCTATATAATTGTAAATAAACCTATAGATAACAGTATATGAAACTGAAATAATAGAAAATAAATAGCTAATTATGCATTAATCTAAACCCAAGGAGGCGGGCCTCTCAACAAATAGTCTATAGGTGGGTAAAAATCTAGTCAAAAAACACCAAAATATCAAATAGATCTAAATTTGGGAGGGACAATGATCTAAAGGTCAGATCTGCTAGAAATAGGTGCAGAAAAATAGCAAAAAATTAGAGGAAAAAATGTTGTAAATGAGGTGGCGAAAGGCTACAACCTGGAGGGAAGCAGGGGGGACCCTGGAGGAAGACCCAAAAAAAACTAAAGGAGGTGTTTTGGATGAATAAATAACCAATCTGAAGTGGATCTGAAGGTAAGGGATCACATCTAAAAAATGGTTGAACACACAGAAATTTCAAACAACCTGTAGCAACTAAAACTCTTCCACAAAAGGTGGAGGGTACTGAAGCCCTAGGGGGCTAAGTTTCCACTTTGATGAGTAAAACAGAAAAATTATAGGTCCAAAACGGGCGGAGACAGAGGTCACACAACCCTGAACAGAGGCCCAGACAAACCCAGAAAAATCTTAGAAAAATTCCCGCAAAAATTTCAGGTCACATTTTCTGACCTGTTTTCTGCAGAGGTTGCAGGTTTTGGCCTGTTTTCTGCGCCTTGGAGATTCAGGTTTCATGTTTTGGCCCAAAAAGTGAGACATGCACTTCTGGCACTCTCAGGAGAAGGTTTCACAAAAAAAATATCGTCTCAACTGCGGCTGATGCCAGTCACCTGCGCAATAGGTCCGAAAACACAAAAAAGTTAGAATTTTCAATGTTTTAGGATTTTATAGGTTTAAAACAACATCAAGAAAAGAAAAACAAGAAGCTGAAGAGAAATCCTAGGGTTTGAAGAAGCTGGATATGCAGGGATCTGAAAATCGACAAAGGTCATAATCATAAACCCTTGTGGAATCACCAGTTGTTAGTATGAATCTTAATCGCAAGCGTACGAAAAAGGCTCACTTTAGCCGCGCATAACAAATAGCCCTAACAGCAAATATGGTTGCCAATATATTTAGATCTACAATTAGTTGACCAAGATAAATGCTGAAAAATCTAGATCTATGCATTAAAAGACATTAAGAAATAAATAAAAGCAAGAGTTTCTCCATGCATCCAATAGACAAGACAAGATTGTTTTAAGGAATTTTTGTATTTTTTGACACCTGGGAAGGGAACATAAAAAGATGTTACCAGTCCCCCTCAATGGGATGGGTTCTTGTAAGTCCTCAACACTTCAGATGTAAAGTCTCTCTCTCTCTTGATGGTGTAGAAAACTCAGAAAATGGTACTCAAAGGGAGCTCACAAGAAAAATGGTAGCAAAAGATGACAATGATGGAGAATCAAAGTCAGACAAAAAGTATAGATCCAGAGTGATCTTTAGGCATCAAAGGTAGTGAGTGAATGGAAAAACCTTTCTATTTATAACAAAATATCGAGTTAGTCTAGATATTGGTGCAAAATTAAAATATTATTAACCAAATCTAGATCCAACTTTTATGGAATATTTTATTATATTTGTTGGAGGGAAAAAGAATTTGAATTTGGTCAAATCCCTTTATTTGTAAATAATAAATAGATAAATTATTTATTTATTATTTTAAGTATGTGGTAGAGTAATAATTAAATAAATAATGATTTATTCAATTATTTATAAACGATTTAGTCAAATTTAACAAGGAATATTATTTAAATAAGGTTTAAATAATTATTCCTAGAAAATAATAAGATAAATAATAATTTATCTAATTAATTTTCCTTTTTTGGGTTAAATATGACCAAGAATATTAATTAAATTGTTTTTTAACTAATTCTTCCTTGAGGAAAATCAAACAAATGTGGATTTATTCAATATTTCCTCATGGCATTTCCTATTTAGACCATAAACAACTTAATAAATGTGGTTTACTAAGTTATTTTTCATAGTGAAAGCAATTTTACTTAGGGTAAAATTGGTCTTACATGGTGTACTTTGGTCCATCTAATAGTAACAGGTTAGATGACCAAAAAATGGTGTAACACTTTTTTACACAGCATTTTGTCAATGTCCCTGCAATCCCCATCTTGCCCATTGGAGGGTCATTTCCATGATCAATAAGTAGTGTCATGCCTTGCAAAGACCATCATCATGTCCCTTTACATGAATATTCCTTCTGTTGACAATTCCCTGAGCAGAGGCTCAAAAACCCTTGTTTTGCCTTGGCACGGGTAGTCAATTGTGCCCTCGCGCCAAAGGGGAAGATTAACACTGGGCCTCACGCCAGCCGGTACTCTGTCCTAGTTTGCCACCCATGCCAAGCTGTTTATGGAATTTTTTTTTAAAATAGAGGTAGAGATTCGACTTCAACCACCTCGAGGATGAGTCATTGGGAGTGGTTGAACTGATAAACCATGGACTCTCTCCTTTAGTTTATGGTTTCCACCTCTTATGGTAAATCCCTAAAGGATAGGCCTCCCTCCCACCTTTTTAGGGATCCTAACCTCCTCCTTTTCCTCTATAAAAAGAAGCCATCTCTCTTTGTAAAAACTAGATGAATAACTGAATGGTTGACTAGCTGAAGAGTTGAACTTGGGGAAGTAATGGAGAGATGGAATAAGAAGGAATTACATTGAGAGAGCTTGAGTCCATGGCTTTTGAGAGAGCTTGATTCCATGCCTTAATCCTGTCTGAATTCCCTGACGTGCATCTGAGACGCATCTGGAGGATACTGCGACGTCAAAGCATTGGTTGTAACTCTTCCTTCTATTAATACATACACGTGACTATTGTTTGGTTCCCATTTTGTATTATGTTAGATGTTTAATGCAATACGCTTAGCCCTCTTTGACTGGCTAGTAGTTATGAGTGAAATCACTATGTTGTATGTTGATCTTGTTTTTGTTCTATGTGCAGGTATCCAAGCGTGACTATGAAAGGACCGTGACTTGCCGAGACAGGAGCGAGAGGCCACCACCACTACAACAACTACGACAACGTTGGACTCCAAGTAGGTCGATCTACCATGTCTTCTTTCATTCAATAATTAGGAATCAACACTCTAGCATGTCTCTTTGTTTCTAGACCCACTCTAGGGCTAGAGGGATCATCTTTGTCCGCAAAGAGGATTTACCTGCATAACACACTTATGTTCATGGAACTCTTTGATTTTGCTATCATTATACCTCTCAGAAATGTACTTTTCCTAGAAATATTCCTCAAATATTTTCCAAGTCTTGTCCTTTTCTGTGATGTCTTTGACATTTATAAGATCGATCCACCATATCTCATATTTTCCTTTCAAGTTAAAAATGGCTACCCTAGTTGTCATATTTTTAGAATAGTCATGAACTATGAAGTACTTCTTTAAGCCAAAAATCCAAGTTTTTTCTTCTTCAATATTCTTAATCTCTCCATCAAAATTAGGGGGACTTTCTTTCTTGAATTCTTCCAATTTTGTCTTTTTTCTCTCTCTTCCTTTGATGGTGGTGTCTTTTTTTCCTAGCTGTGACATTGGATAGTTGGTCATGGATGTTTGTTTCTCTTTATAGAGTGTTGAGTGGAGTTCCTCCTCTATCATGTCTTCACTTTTCTTATTGTGCATCTTCTTTGACTTGCTACCTTTTTCCTTATTGGTTTCCAATTCATGTTTCTAGATTTCAAATGGACTTTTCTTAGATTTGTGCATTTCCAAATAAATAGCACTAGGTTCATGTTTCTTTTGTATTTGTAGATCTAAAAAGCTCTGAAATATCAATGCATTCACCTATTCTTTCCTTTCTTGGGCTCTAAAAATATTTTCATTGTCAGCCTCGTAGCTCCTGAGTTCAACTCTCAAGCTTCTGAGGGTAATTGCCCAATCAGGGAAATTTTCTTCTAACCTATTTCCAATTGAATCTTCTTCCTAGTTAGAATGGGTTCTATGAATATTGTATTATAACATTCTACTACTCATTCCTATGTTTTCTACTATATATTTTGTTTTCTTATGTGCTTTGAGACACACATAATTGCTAGCCAAATTAAGCATAAACATATTAATCGTAGCCTTAGCAAGTAGGCACCAAGAATGATAACCTCAAGTTATTCACACAACCAAAACCCATGTTAGTTACATATTTCCATAAAACAAAAGGATAAATAAGAATGTAATCTTGGATAGCAATCACATCAAATACAAGTTTAAATCAACATTCATATAACAATATAATTTACTCATCCATATAAAATTTAATTTTATTCTCTGTGTGTGAGCGCCTTCAAGTCTAGTGTTGAAACTTAACTCTGATAAAAATCTATAACACCTCCGACCCCTTTATACCATCTCGATATGTGGGAGTGTTACTCATTTGACCCAATATCTAAGTTTTGTTATGAAGATGCAGTTACAATAACCTCTTTTATTGAAGTCTTTGAATATTAAAACTAATTCCACCATTACATTCAACTCATCGAGAGCTTTGTGCCGATATAAAGTTTACACCAATCTGATTCCAAGATAGAAAGTTATGTCCTTTGGAAATTTATCGCGTTAATAGAGGCCACATCATAAATAGGGATCAATGTGGCACCCTCATGGACATGCCTGACCCACGTGGTGCCACACCACTACCACGTGGGGTCCACATGGCACACACATCATTTTAGTCAGTCCTAGCAACACTAGTTGTTTCATGAATTTTTTTATTAATAAATCTCCTCATACTCCAACGCTCAGTATGGTTCCCCTCATTTCTCATGGGCTTCCATTGTGTCAATACCACTAAGGTGTTAACACATAAAAAAATTACTCAATAGGGTCCTGACATAGATCTCGATACATGTCACTTCATGCCAGCATGGAACAAAATACATGCCACATGCTTCCCTATGCCACCAAATCATTTCCATGTTGTACTATTCCATGTAATACCAGCTTTGGCCTTGTATTTCTATCATTAAAATGACATTCGAGTGCCTCCTGCCTAGGTACCCTAACGGAGCTCACCATTGTTATGTCCCCTTTCAAGTCATGCTCCACGTTAGATGTTGTAAGAAATCAAAACATGCACGTCTAACTATTGACGTGTGGCTTCGATGTGTCACTCACAAATTATCCATTAGACTAGCAAAAAGTATCATTTTCACCTACCATGTGCCACAACTTGGGGTTTCCATGTCATCATCAGAGCCACGTTATTGTCATTGTGTAATCCACATGGACTTTCCAAGTCATATCGATATCATGCTAATCACTTGATATTAGCACTAATCATTATTTTTAATTAAATTAATTACAATTAGCGCTTAATATTAACAAGGGTATTTTTTGAGAAAATCCTTTGTTTCCTATCAATTACACACAATATCTAGTGTTGTAACTTTCACCATTAGGTACATTTAATCATTATAGCATCTAATTGAACCAAGCTTGAGAGTAAAAATAAAATTAACATTTAATACAAGGCTTCCCTTCCAAAATTTTGGTTTTGGTCACTTAAAGGTTTTGCCTCCCTAAGTTGGAGTGGTTAATAGATGACCCTATTAGGTGTTCTCAGCCCCCAAGGGGAAGTGATATGCCCTTGATCCACCCTCCAATTGATAGGTGCCATGTGAATTGTTATCACTCAAAATTTCATCTTGGCCCTCTAAGAAAAATCTTAAGGTAACCATTTCAACCCATCTTTCAAGTTGAAGGCTAGCCCCTACAACCGAGAGAGGGCTCTCTATTATAGCTCAGCCACCCAGTGTCACCTCAGTAATTGGTTGTGTTTTCAATATAGTGGATAGATCTTATACTCGGTATCATTTCAAAATATTGTGGTAGGGTAGAGAAGTAGAAATCCATTAGGCATTAAGTTGAAGGGTATCAAAATTAATCAAGAGGTAACCAAGATGCTAATGATATACAAAGAAATTACAAGAGAAGGGTAGCTGATATTTCCCTAGACAAATTTATCGTCGAGTATGGCGGTAGAAAAAAAAAAAAAAAAACCCCATCAAATAAAGCATCTAACAAGGATCAATTTTGTTTAACTTTAGATAGAATGGTGGTACTTGAATCTATGGAAAAAAAGCATGAAACATGAATTCTATTTCCTCAACTTTCATTCAAATACAAAGAAGAAAAACATTGAATGGAAACAAAGCAGAGATAAACATACACTTAGAACGCATATTGGGAAACATCAAAACAAGAATTCATGTTCTTAAATGCCAAATTATTCTAATCTTGGTCACTTTGATTAAGATCCAAAGTAAAAAATGTACACAATAGTCTCTAATCTTCTCAAAATCCGAACACTTTGACTTCTATTTTCATACATTGTATGGAAAAATATAGAAATATTAAGATCCAAAATATCTGGGAAAGTAATTGTAAAATTTTACAACCTTTTCAAAATTTAATTTAAGAAGTAAAGTTTATCCCTATTGGCAAAACTATTCGTACTTCAATCCTGAATCTAGACACAAAGAGACAAATATTTGTTGAAATTGCACCAAGGGTCTGCTGATTCTTTGGAGAATATTGTGAATTAAAATCACTGAAAATATGGATATGTAATTGCTTGATGGATTTTAGCTAGTATGAATTTTCATTGAGATATGTATTCCTTCATTTCCTATATCAAATGATATTCACTGAATCTGCAAAACTACTTCTAACCTCTCAACCGAATTTCTTCCACTTTTGAAGGCTGGATATACAAAAAAGTCTCCATCTGCATGACCATCCTTGCTACTTGCTCTTGGATTTTCTAAAACTTTGTTGAAATAAAACAACCCCCTCTCAGACCATTTAAACTATTCACTTTATTACAATGCCCATTTTTAGACTTTAAACATTACTTTATTCACCTTTTTAAACATAAATAATAACATTCTCTCTCTCTCTCTCTCTCTCTCTCTCTCTCTCTCTCTCTATATATATATATATATATATATATATATATATATATATATATATATATCAAGCAATAAAAGAAAAAGTTACAATAGAACAAAAGAGTTGGAATAAAAAGAAAGTTGCAGAACAAAAGAGTTGCAATAGTATCAGAGTTTCATAATTCTCCTTGGATTCATAATTTTATTAAAAACAACTTTCATAAGTTAAATCCATTTTCTACATTCACATTTTTCATAATGTTAAAGTTAAGTCCTTAAGTGGGTCAAAACCTCATACTCAATATTGCCTACATACTAATCCTTGTTATTTTACAAGTGATTCACAATTTCTACTAGGAGAGTATCGACCAATGCTTCAATTGATCTCACTGTCTTTATGTAAGTAACGAGTTCATGATTTTTATTGACCACAATCACATTCTATTATTATTGACAAGTTTTCATATTAGTATTTTTCTCATTGACCATTTTGAGCTTCAGGTCTTCAATATAGGGGTGATATTGATGGATTAAGCGATATACTAGGTATGATTGATACTAGAAATATTTGTCTTCCCCATAATCTACTAGTTGGGTATGGATCTCATCAGAAAGAAACTAAGGTAAATCATACTTGGTCCATTCTATGGTGACTTTATCACATAAAGTGGCTAGGAATCCTAGAACTAGATCATTTACTAAGATTTCAGTACTTCTACCAAAGACTTGGGCAACCATCAAGAAGGAGATTTGGGGCATGGAATATGTTAGTGTCAGTATATACATTATTTCACCAATGATCAAATGGATTATTATCATGTCTTGTTAGGGTCTCATAGTCAAATTTTTTTCATTTCATTAGGTTTTCAAAGCAAAAATTTGGTCATTAGGTAGTAGGTCTAGGGCTATTTCCACTCCTTTCAAAATTTTATATTTTGGTCCTTGTCATCACTCAAATATGTGTACCATCATTCAAAGATAATCATCATCATTCCATTCATCGCCATCATGATTTCATCCAGTTCAGTGTCTCCATTAGGTCATTAGGGTTTCAAGGTCACAAAATATGTCATTCCGTGCATAAAATCCAGCAATGGAGGAGTGGTAATAGGTAAATTGGTTCAATAAAGTTTGATTTCAAATGTAATTTATGTTTTTATATGTAATAATTTCATCATTTTCCTAAATTTTCATATAAAGTGTTCAAGTTACAAGTTTACAATAACAAAGTGAAAAGACATGCAGTGGGCCATCCCACTACAAAGAAGAAAAGTGACCAATACAAGCTATTAAAATTCCAATTCAATTAATTTTTTCATTCAAATAATCCAAGAAGAGCTATTATCCATCACCAAGTGCAAATTCAGCAAGTTCAAGACAAAAACACTAAAAAAATTGATCCAGAGCAGCCACGTTGCGCCTTCTGCCCTCCACGCTACGCTTTCTTCACAAGGTTGTGTTTTATCTCCTGGAGGCATAAAATCAAGTTCTCAAGGATTCTAAATGTTTTCAATGTGTCAAAAATCTATGGAAAAGTAAGTATCACCTCAACAAACCCCTCCTTACAACTCAATTTCATGGTTTTAGTGTGAAAACCGTAGATTGGCCTCCATGTTGTGTTTTTGTAGCTAGACCATATTTTCACATTTTTCAAGACAAATAATATTTCCCACAGACTTATTTACCTCCCTCACACCCTTAAAAATCCCCCAAAGTCTTCACAAGCCCTCATTTCAATTTCTCAAGTCCCAAAACCTAAACCCTAGCCCCATTCTGCCATTTTGGGCAGTTTTCCTAGCGAGGACTGTGTTTACATTTCATAGCCCAATTCCCTTGCCCATTTCACTCCATTTCACTTCCTACACATCCATAAACCCCTGCCTATCTCCCTAAATTTTCCTACACTCATATCCCTTCCCTAACTCACTCATCCTATCCCTTTTCCTCTTCCACTATTTTGTCAAACTAGGGTTTTTCCCCTTGCAATCAACCATATGGAGGAGAGGAAATATTATAACAAAGGAGTTCAGGTGATAAGATATGAGCCCCTAAACACCATTTTCCAAGAATTGTTTTCAAGCAGTAGGGTGCCCTCCTTTTTGTTAACTAGTTGAGAAGGTCAAATACAATGACACAATGACCAAGTTGTTTGCCACTCAACTCAAAAGGGACAAAGTAACAATTGCAGGGGTTGATTTCACTATATCAACTGATATAGTAGCTAAGGCCACCTGCATGCCCAATCATGGTGAAAAATGGTTTAAGAACCAAGATCTATCCCTTCATAATTATCAGCCCTATCTCAAAAGACATCATCAACAACACATGAAGATGATTTTTCATGTTGGGCACCTCCTTGAGAAGTACACATTACTCATGAAAATCATCATGAAGTACTTCACCTATTAGGGAATATTTTCTAGACTATATGGGTATCATGTCATATTTCTCATGCATTTCACAGGGGTAAAGCCACTCAATTTTCCTTATTACCTCTACAGAAGTTTGGAAAATATGGCAGAAAAGGTCCAGCATAATGATCCAGGTGGATATCGATGGCCACCCACCTATTCCATTTGGACCTGTACCATCAATTCTTGCATTTTTTCACTTTCCACACAACTTACTATTTTTAGCAATTTTTCGGGTCCTGCACTCCTAGAGCCATTTTTGGGCCCTAATGATCGAGGTATCAGTGGCCACCCACCTATTTCATTTGACCCCTCACCATTAGTTCTTTCATTTTTTAAGTTTCACCACAACTTACTATTTTTAGAAGTTTTTCAGGTCCTGAACTTCCAGAGTCATTTTGAGGCCCTAAACGACATTTTTTGGGGAAATTGGGAGCAACATGGGTCTATAGAGTAATGTATCTCACTCAAAAGTTGTAGTCCTTGGATAGATTATTCTAACGAGGTATTGAGCGCGTCAAACGGAGATCGGATGCCAAATTTACGTCCTCGAAAAGTTGAAACACCAATTTACCTAAACAGGACCCACAGCTTTGGCGCTTCACCTCCTAGGGTCAGGTTTTTGGATGTTTAGGGTTTTCCATTGTTTATCAACAATAAATAGGACTTTGAGCCTCATTTTAACATATTCTAGAGGCATGTAGATGTCACATCTCTTCTTAGAGATACGCTACCAGTCCCTCGCCCGCTCATTTCCATTATGTCTGTAATAGGCCTCCAAGCCTCAATGTAATATAGTTCAGAGGCCTATAGCCACAAAATCTCTTCTCAGAGATAAGCCTACCAGTGCCCTATCTATTTATTTCTATTATGTTTGTAATCATATTCCATTCATTTGATTTTAATAAAATGAAGCATTATTTCTGCTGCATCTTTGTGTTTATGGTTATATGTGTATTCTGTTGCGTTCCTGCATAAATCCAGATCACATAAGAAAATTAGTCTTGAAAGTAGCCTCTTCTATCATTCCTTAATCAAGATCATTTTTTTACACTAGCTTGAGCAGAAGAACATCACTTGGGACACTTTCATGCAGGCAAATATCTTTTTGTCTTCTAGTAGCCAGCCTACTAGCCCTAGTTCTCCATCAGCATCATCAGTACCATCAACACCTTCTAGACATGTGGAGGTTGGTTCACCTAGCAGTGTTTCAATGAGAAAGATTGAGGTCACTAAGACCTACCAGAGAGGTAAATGACTTGTGTTTTTTCCTCAGATTGAGGAAGGGGCCAAGCCAACATCAGCGGAGCATGGATTACATTCACAACATGATACATCCATGCATGAGGAGAAGCATGATTTTGACCTAGTAGACTTGGAGGCTAGTGAAAAACATGAAAAATTAGAGTGGATCATCAAGGAAAAATATTCTCAGAACAAAGAGCTCCAAGACAACTTGGCAAGGGCTAACTTCATCATTTCCTTCCTTGAGCAAGAAAACAATCAGTTGAAGGCAAAACAATTGTCTTTGGAGAAAAGTCGGTTTGTGGCTAGCATGCATGATATGAAGCGCAAAGTAGTGATTTAAATTGAGGATTTAGAGAAGCATGAAGAGCAGTTGACAAGGAAAAGACCAAGAACCATGGGTCTCAAAAGATCATTGCAGAAGGAAAGAGAGCAGAATCCACCAGATGAAGAGTTGAGTTTTGAAGAAAGGATAGCCAATGAAATTAATGAAAACAAGGAGTTTTGGCTTGAGAAAGTAAACATTCACTTGGAGAAGCTCCTTGAAAAGGCCAACAAGGATAACAAGATGCATAAGCACATGGTTGGCCATTACTATGCAAGAAACCAAATTTGTAATGTCAAATTCAAACAATTGCAAGGCAAATTGAAGGAAACCATAAAAAATCAAAAGGAAAAGGAAAACTTGGAGATTCTTGTTGATGATTATTTAGTGGCATAACATACCTCATGAGGCACCTCTAGACCAATTTTGAGGAGAATTGGGGCAATTTTTTTTTTGTGACATTTTGGTCAAAATTGGAAATTTGAAAAACTAGTCATACTGGCAAAAGCGTAAAGTGGGCCACACTATGATTTTGTTGGGGGCATCCATTAGAGAAAAACTTGAAAATTTTGGATTCCTTTTGATGAGAAGATCAATCCGATTCAGCGGTTTGACCAATTTAGCCCCTTCTGGGGGGTCAAAATGCCCAAAAACATGTTAAAAATCACCTTTCTACCTTGTTTTTGGAACCTTCGCTACGCTTTCTGAGTAGTCTTGGGAGATTGAATATTATGAGGGCTAGGAGCTACCCTTTTCAGTGCTTCATGAGCCTATCATGTGGCAAACATCTAGATATTTCCAATGGTACCTTCAGATCCTGATTTGGACACCTTGAAGGCCTCCTGATTGCGATATGCTTCCTACATAAGGCAATTTTCAATGAAATTTTGACCTATTTTGACTTTTTTCTGATGCAATTGATGAAATGATGATGTCATGAGATGTAATTCTGCTGGTAAATGGTAAATGAGATGTAATGAGTTTATGATCATGTATATTCTCTGTTATAGTATTTATTGATGATATATAGCTTCTCTTTAATATACTATATCTTTAGTTGATTTCCTTAAAGCTTATAGGTAGAATTCTATTGATTAGCTCTGTTTATATGGAAATGCCATTTTGTGTTTCACGATTCCAGTATAATGAATTCATGAATGAAAATTCTCATTAGATGCCTCTACATTTTTAGACTCACCACTACAAACCTTTGGGGAAACCAACCTAGAATTTGGAAATTTTTGGGCTTTTGAGGTTTTAAAAGGATTAATATTAGGAAATGGCACTCAAGTCACGTGGAAAAAAAAATATTGGGGTGAAATATTTTTCTTCTTGCAATGATCTAGGGCTTGTTTTTTCAGCTTGAATTCCTTCACATTCAAATTAAGCAAGGACTTTAATGAGACAAATCCAAGAAGACAAGGAAAATTGACCATTTGGTTAGGAAAATTTAAGCTTAGAGAGGGTAAAATTGGGTTTGTGAAGTTCATGGACATGTCAAAGGTGTGAGCTTGAGTTCGAGTTATACAAAATGAAAAATAAACAAGCCTAATTACTCATTTGAACAATTTTTTCTACCTAACACATGGTAGGGAATTATTTTTCACTTTTTAAGGGCGATGACATGTTGATTTCATGATGACATCAACATTACATGGTCAAGGCCACATGTCAGGGAATGATGTGGCACAGAGATGGTGTGCTGACCTAGTAGAGGTGGTTCTAATAACTTGGATGTAGTGAGGTGGTAGGTGCAATGAGCTAATTTGGCACCTCCCCTGCATGCCCAGGAGATTTAGAATTGAAAATCATGGATGTGTTTGGAGGTCACGAGGGTTTGTCATGTCTCTCCCTTCGTGTTGCCAAGATGCCTTAACACTAGCACACCTTTCCAATGTGGAGGTGCATATATTGTTCGATCAGTCTCCATGTTGGTTGTTAGATATGCACACCCACAACTTCCAATGGTGCCCACTCGGTGTCATGGGTCACTTTCCCATGAGCATGTGTGCCATTCTTTGCAACCGTGGGCTGCCCTTTGACGCCTCCGTGTACCAGTGCTATTAATTATCAATGCCCAAAATTCTTGGCACAATGAATGGAAAATTTTGAATATATACTAAACCAAACTAGATCCATCTTAATTTTAGATCTATTAAGTGTCGAGAGAGATCAAACCACTCCAACCACAAACCTTTCCTCAAGTTTTGCACTCAAAAATTAGGTTCGTACTTTGAGAGATTTGAACCCTTTTAGCACTTGATAGATCCAGAGTTAGGATGGATCTAGTTTGAATATTTTACAGGTGATTCAATATTTCTACTTGGATAGTATCAATCAATTATGATTAATCTCACTATCTTTCTGTAACTAATGTGTTCATGTTTTGCGTTGAACACTTTGGATTTCTATTAGTATTTACAAGTTTTCATATGAGTATTCTGTTATAATAATTTTTAACTATTTGTATGATGAATTATGTTTTTGTTCAACATTTATAAAAAATAATAGGTTGTAGTTCAAAATAGGTAGATTGACCCATATACTGATTACAAGTGAATTTTTTTTGTATGATTCTCATGATTCTTTTTGTGAAGGATTAATTCCATTGTCTAAGATGTTAATATCATACTTTTGTTAGTAATAAATTTTGAGCTTTTGTTTAATTTATTTTATTTCAAGACAATCATCTATTAACCTTCCTAAGAATATTAAAGTTGAAAAATACATTATCGTCTATAGAAAAAATGGTTAAATGTTCCTACGAAAGGAACATTTAAGTTGTACCTAATTATAATGGTTAGGATGGTTAGATGGGCCTTAAGTTGTACCTAATTAGGGGGCCCATTAGTTGGGCCCTAACCTAAGGAGACTCAAGGAAATGTGCTCATACATGAAATATTACATAACTGAGATTTCAGGAAAAAATCCTTCACTACTGCTAGCTCTGATCTTTGAAAAATTCAAATCCCTAATGTGCTACTCAGGTGCCTTATTTATATGAAAATAGTATAGCGGAGGCCTGCTTTGAAGAGAAGGTTTCTTCCCTCCAAGACCCTAGAAAATATGATATGGTTCCTTGATTACTTCGCAGGTATAGGGGAGTGATAATGGCCTTGAGATAGATGTTTTTTTACCATCATTCGACATGGGAAAGCCGATATTTTTCTCTTGGTTGGATTCTTACATGATCCACATAAAATATTATTAATATCATACATAATAAATGCATTAAGCACACAATATATCATAATCATCTCTTAACCTTCTGAAGAACATATTAAGGATAAAATGTACATTATTAAGTACAAAAGGAAAGGTCAAACGAGACTTACATTGTACCTAATTGGGGGGAATCACAATTCCACACCAAAATTCGGACAAAAGACAAATATACAAAATGACAAAGATTTGTATAAGGTGACAATTTATTAGTTGATAAAATGGCATGTGAGACACTAACCTCAAGGACTGAAGGAAAGATATAGAATTACAAGCATTGAACGAATGAGGGGCACCATAGTAGCTACATATTGAAATTGTGAGAATGCATCTTCTCCCTATTTTTTTATGATATCTAGGATTTATCTTCTCCATAACAATGCATACCACCCAACAAATGAAATTTAGATCTAGGATGATAGTTTTTCCTTTAAAATTCACTCCAATAAAATAAGAAAGGATACCTAGAATTAGCAGTAAAAGGGTAATTATGGTCCTCATTCCTCACAACACTCAAATTTTCCCCAAGCTTGTCCTCCTATAGCAAAGGACTTGGATTTTTCCTTTGTCCCCAACACTGGAGACGAATACACAACTTCTATTCCCCTTCCCACGTCAACCGAGAGTCACTTTCTTATCGTAACCCATAAAACCTATCATCATTATTGATTGCATGTTTGTAAATGCATGTGGACAAACACACAACCCCTAGTATTTAATTAACTCATTGTTATGGCATGGTGGGATCATTCCGTAATCCCATTACTCTTGAAGAACACCCTTATCGGGGAGCCCTAATCCTCATTGACCTCCTCCCTTATCAAGGAAGAAATGTGTCATGTCCCTTCCTATAATAATTTTTGCTAAAGAAACTTCACAATTTTGTATTTTTGGCTAATATGGGGGACCCATGTATTTTTGGACATAATACTTAGGAGAAGGGAGGTCAATATCACTTGGTTAGTGGAATGTGGGGGCCACCCTCCCTCATGAAATGTGCACCCCATTGGAGAGAAGTCTGAATTGCTAAGGTGGTGAGGTCGAAATGTTAGATGGAGGGAGCCACATTAGGAGACAAGAAGAAAATTATAAATAGGAGGAGGATGGCAGTTGCATTTACTTGCACCTAGTGTGCTTGGTCTGTGTAACCGAGTCTGCACCCAATATTCTCAAGCGAGTTTCTCACCCCTTGCTTCAGTGGACATTGAGTGCTAGCCCAAGGAGGAAAGTAGATTGAGCCTATACAACATCAACTTCAAGAAATTAGTGGGGATTTCATTTTAGTTTCTAGGGCATAGTTGAGGAGTACGATTTTCTTTGAGGGGTCAGCATAGAGCAAAAGTATTGCTAAGGTTTTTGGGAGAGTTTTACATCACCATTTGCTAAAGTTTTTGAGGGAGATATCAACCAAATATACGAGGATTTTTACTATACAAAAGAAACCATCTGGGTGACTGTGTGGACCTATGCAAGAATATTTTTCAGGCACACATGGGAGCTAGGGATTTTATCATTTGGGGGAGATTTGAGTTAGGGATTTGGGGATATTTATGGAGGGGTAAATCCTTAGAATTTTGCACCATTTTGAGGGCTAAATAAGTGATTCATCGGGCGGGATGAAATTCCCAGCTAGCTGAGGAGCACACTGAAATTGGGGTCAATTTTGGGGGTTGGAATTAGGAAAAACACTTTCTAGGTTAATTTCCCAAAAAAAATTGAGCACTCGAGGAGAATTTTTTCCAGGTCAGCACAAAGCATAGCTGGAGCACTTCATTTCCACATCCAGAAATTGTATTTTCCTAATTGGAGCTTGTCTAAATTGCCTTTTTGGAAAGCCCAAGTGCACTCCTAACATACCCCTATTGTAATAATGCTTCACATAATAAACTGGCTCGGCTAGATAAATTTTTTGGATATTTTATGGGTTTCACTTATGTATAGGAAATTTTATGTGTGCTTGTTTATTTTTTCTTTCTTTATCACTGTATTCCTAATAAGTAGGAATATTACAGTGGTATGCGACCTCACATCTTGGATCAACCATGGGGATTTTACTATGAACTTGGAGGACATGAAAAACATTTCATATCGGAGGAAAAGGTAACAGATCACGGAAAGAGAGTTGGAAATTACGCTAGATACCAAGACATCAGAGCTAGAATTGGAGGAGGTAAATATGGGGGAGCCAAGGAGTAAAGAAGAAGCATCATTTGATGGCCTCTTAAAGGCCCTATATGATTTGGCCAAAGGGAAGAAGGAGATCTTGGATGAACTCAAGAAACATAATTGGGACAAGAGCTTACATCAAAAATTCCTATTTAGGGAGACTTCAGGGGCCTCCCACCATTATGACAACCATTTACTTGTTACTCACCCAAAATATTTCAGTGGTCCAACCAGGACTATTATGCCCATGTTTTCTCCATCAACACCTACTCAACAGGGTGGGCAAGATGAGATGCCCATGGGAGATTATGTCAAGGAATGGTATTTTATTGGGGATGAATTTCGAGTTGCCCTATCTTTCAGGGAATTCTTCCAGCTCAATCAGAACCAAAAGGAGAGAGGAACATGGGGTTCCAACATGCATATCATGGAGCTACAATGCACAGTCAAAAGGATGTACCTTCCCACATTCAATGGGTATTCTAAGTGCAAGAATAGGGCTTGGGTGGAGAAGCTAGACACATATTTCCAGCTCAGTCAAATGATGCATATAGAAGCCATCAATATGGCTACTTTACACTTGGAGGGTGAAGCCCATGACAAGTGGATCCATGGGATGACTATGCTTGGGAATGCAAGTGTAAATTCTTATGAGGACTTCACAGGGAGGGTGATAGATCATTTTGATCGAGAGGACTCGGAGGCCCATTTTAGAGAGCTCACACAGCTCAAACATACTGACAAACATGAGCAGTACATTTCAGATTTTTTGAGGGTATCTGTGATGGTGCAAAACTTGTTAGAGGTTAGGAGGGTCTACACTTTTTTTGAGGGGTTTCTTGAGACTTTACGCAGGTTGGTGAGATCTTATAGACCAGTCACACTACTAGAGGTTGTGACTTGCACCCTGGATTTGCAGGATGTAATCCCAAAGACTAGGGCATTGATCCCACCATGATATCCTTTCCCACCTAGGGGCCATGACACCAAGGCTCCACCACCACCGAGATCCAACCAAGAGTTTGGACAGTTGGATGAGGAGACTAGGAGAGACCTACGAGAGAGGAAGCTATGCTTCACCTATTAGGAGCCTTAGGCACTAGGCCATATATCCACGGAGGGAAAGACACATTACATTGAGGTCTCTTTGATAGTGATCAGAAGGATGACATGGAGTTGGAGATAAACGGGGGTGACAACAAGACACATGCATATAGGGGACCATCTCCACCACCAACATCAGGGTGAGCACATTTCGCACCAACTAGAGGAGTCCTTACTTCATTGAGTGGTGTTCCCAAATTTTTTACCTTGAGGATTAGAGGAAAAATGCAGGGACAGTGTGTCCCTGTCATTGATGCACATATGGTTCAGAGGTGAGGTATCACTATAGAGGATTTTAAGGGTTTTCATTTCTTGTGACGGGGGATCAGACCATGCAGTGTACTTGATATGTCCTCACTTTGACAGTGACTGTGTGGAACTGCTTAGTGATGAATAATTTCTTCATGGTGGATGTACCATAAGCTAATGTGGTTATGGGTGTGTAGTGGCTCTACTCTCTAGGGCGAGTGACGACTCATTGGAGAAAGTTGGAGATGGAGTTCGTGGGGCCAAATTGTAAGCTATTTTTATTGAGGGACATGTATTCGTACCCACCACAGAAATTCTCAGGGCATCAGAATGGGGACTTTGAGTGGGCCTTGGAGCTTAGTGTTGTGCAGGAAAATCCCCTCTGTGGACAGAGGCAATCCCTCTAGCGCTAGGGTGGGTCTAGAAACTAAGGGAACATACTAACATCTACCTTCCTAGATTGTAAATGAAATTCAAAGCAAGGAATATGACCTAACTTGTTCTGATGCTATATTATCGTCTTACGTCAAAGCTTCTTGATGCATCGCTCTTCTCATGATTGATACATGTTGCTACCAACGTTTGATTACCTGTAAAAACATTTAAGACACCATGACAAGCGTAAAATCATGAAAAACATAAAACAATTACAACCTATCTAACTGATCAAGGAATGCTAGAAATCTCATTATAAATGTAAACAAGAGTGGAAGATAAACATCAGTTGTATTTTATTATGATAAAGATAAGTGGATTTTACAACCAAGTCTTAATGTTGAGGCTCTCCTTCGGCAGGTCCATATCCAAGCACGTTTGCGACACCCTTGTACACAAAGGTATAATATATCACTATGTTCCTAACACACACAAAAAATCACACTCTACTCTATTCTCCCCAAGCTATAATAGCACTATAATTTCTTCTTCTCTCTATGATTGTTGCTTCTAACTAGGACAGAAGAGGTGAAATAGGTCTCCTTCTATAAAGAGGGCCTTCAAATAATGTGAAAAAATCTTATCCTTTGGAGTAGTTCCTATTTTATGGGAATAATAACCCCAAAGGGGAATTCCTCAGCCATATCTTCAAAACGAACTTCCAGCTCTCCGCTTTGTGAAGCTTCTAGTCATGGACACTTCATTTCTATTTTAAAAATTTTCCAAAAGAGGATAGGTGCGGGTTAGACATTAAGACAGAGCATCAATCGACGCAGGTCTCAGTGAAAATCTCTGCTATTGGTGTGGGTCAAACACTAAGACAAAGCGTTGACCTTGAAAACCAAGTTTTTATAGGGACTTTCCAAAAAATTTGTAAAGGGAGATGATTGGCAGAAAAAGTGTGGTTCAGGGTTATGTATTCCATTCTTGGAAAGTACACAAGGGTCAATGTATGGGTCCTCCAAGATCAAGGAATGGGGAGTACAGGGATAGTGACAAATTGTTTTGTAACATACGCCCCCTAAAGTATGAAGTTTGAACACGAGTGAGGGGTGAAATGCTTTACGAGTACGTGCAATTAACCAGACGCTATCGTTGGGAGACCTGAAAATAAAGCATAAATACATATACATAACTGGAATCTCTTATGAAAATACATGAATCAAGGTATGGATGCAACCAACTATAAAAGAGATTGTGGTATGGTCGCGACTATCCTTCTGAGAAGGATCACATATGGACGCATGGTATGGTCGCATCCATCCATCTGAAAGAAACATGTATCCAATCATGGAAAAATAATATCGCCTCACAACCTGGACTCTAGAGAATAAAATCCAGGGTCTTGCACTGCATCACGACCCGATCAAGTACAATTTCAAGCACGCAAATAAATGATTTGAAGTTGAACATGCAGGAAAATCGCTTGATTACCAGTCGATGATGTAAACCGTTAACATGCATGAGAGAAACCACCAATGATGAAAATGGTCCTCAAGGTACTGAAAGTACAATCCATGGAATATGAATAAGGAAGTGAAGTTGAACACCCATGAAATCACTCGATCGAAGGCCAATGATGTGAACTTGTCATCGAATGCGAAGAACTTTCCATTAGGGCATGCAAGCTCTAAGGTACCAGAAAGGAGTATCTAGATCAACTTCCCGGATAATGAGTTGAAGTTGTCAAGAAGTGATATGTTGAAGAAGGGTCATAATGAATCCCACATCATCGACATGAAACAGAGAATGTAAAATGACTGTTAATCAAGACTGAAACAGAGGATCAGGGAATGTACAAACTGCAGAAGAATTTTCTCTTGAACATATCAGCGACACAACTCTGGAATTTGGTAGCATTTTACTCAAATAGGATCAGAAGTCATGTTGACAATATTGGTAATCGAATGAGAGGCAAACGGATTTCCCAAACCCATGGAGGCAAAGTGACAGAGTGAAGATATCCAAACCTGACACGAACTACAAATAATTGTCATGTTCAAGAGTGACATACTGCCGACACAACTGATGAATAAATTCCATTCCCCCCACCATTTCTAAAGAATGCCTCTTTATTTTTACACAAGTTTGAAGAGGATACCATATGCTTTTCATTTAATTTTATCCTTTGGATAAATCCATCCTAGTACATTTTACGAGCTGTAGGAAGGAGGAACTCAGTGATCATCATGATGACTGATCCAATGTCGTAAAATTTTAATGAGCCTAACAAAGTCGAAACTCGATGTATTTTCATATTTAGAGAGTTTGAAAAGAGGTGAAAATAAAACTCCAAAAGGCCCTTTTCATAAATAGTCCCTCATACTTGAAAAGGTAGAAAACAAAATATGAGAGAACCTCTTCGTCACGATTGGCTAAGGTATTAATTTTTTGTAAATATTTTATCCCGGCCCAAAAAAGGCGTAAACATATACTGGGTAAACAATTTTTTGCAGCCTTTAACAAGTTCAAAACAACAAGAGATTGGCAATATTTTCATGTTTTGAGAGTCATAAAAGAGATGAAAGTTGACTCCTCCTAGAGGAACGAGTGGCATTAAGGGTAGCAGCTAGTTCCGGTGATGGTGGAACTACTCAGAACAAGTAAAGGTCAAGAGGTTGGCTAACAAGACCACTCATTGCATTTTTTTCCTCGGGAATGGGTAAGAAAATCAAGTGAAGGTATATGATCGGCCAAGCAGATCGTGACGATGGAGTGATAAAACCAAGTTTCATCTAGAAAAAGAGGCAGATAAAAAAAAGGGCAATCATAAGAGGTGAAATTCGAATGTTCTCGTTTTCACACAAGCTTGAAATCAAGAAACTCTAATTGAAGTTGGTTTCATTTTTACACAAGCTTGAAACTTTTTAGAAAACTATGCTTGAAACCGGTTTCATTTTTACACAAGCTTGAAAGGGAAACAAAATATGCTTGAAATAAGTTTGCATGCTCATTGCATGATGACTCAATTCAAGGTACATGCCCCTCAACTTCATGGCATTCACTTGAGTGGACTACTGGTTACTAATAGGTGAATGGAATGAAGGTTCAATTACGAGATGAGGCAAAAGACTCAACTTGGATTTTACGAGATCGGGCCAAAGACTCAAATTGAATGGGAAACTCTGTTCATTTTTTAACGAGGTTGACATAGTAAAATAACTATCCTCACAATATATAATTCATTTTTTAACGAGATTGACATAGTAAAAGAACTATCCTCATGACACTTTGTTTTATTTTTTAAAGAGCTTGACACAAGAAAAGAACTCTGCTCTGAATATCTTGTTTCATTTTTTAAGGAGCTTGACACAAGAAAATGAACTATGCTATGATGAGCTTGTTTCATTTTTAAGGAGCTTGAAACAAGAAAACGATATATGCTCCGACAAGCTTGATCATGATGAATACGAAGTGATGGCTTCCAAGATTTTCTCATCTAATGGGAGAACAACACTCTGGAAATTAGGATCCAATGCCCCCAGTACATGGTGTACTACCTCACTCACTAAATTATTAGTGGACGTGGACATGGAACATGTGGCCGCATAATTGACCAAGGGTGGGGAAGATATTGATGAACCCTTAGTTAAACTAAAAGGGGGGGTGAATCAGTTTAATACATTTAAAAATTTTCATTAAACTCGTTTACACCTTCATTTCATAAGAAACTTAATACATAATGGGTCAACAAACATAATGTGTGGACAAAAAGTAATTAAACAGATTAAAACACCGCATCAACACTTGATCATCAAGCACATAGAAAAAAGATATAAGTGGAAACCCATAAAGGAAGAAAACCACATCTTATTATTGTTTTTATGCAAAGGCAAGCTCCAACTCCCTCTCACAACTGATTTTCTGTAGGCTCCAATCTACAGGATGCTACTACCCCAAATTTTGCAAGCTACAACTTGCAAGGAAGCTCCAAATCCCATCTATTTTCTGTAGGCTACAACCCATAGGAGGCTCCTACATCAACTAGATACAACTAGACATATATCAAGCTACAACTTGATATGGAAGCACCAACTCCCTCACACTACAATAAAATCATATGCTGATTTACTTGGATATCAGCTTTGTTTTTCTCCTTCTTCAATGTTGCCCTTTTAGCCTTCAAATATGCTTCATGTCAGCTCTGCATTTGAAAATCATATCTATCTTCTCTCTCTCATTCTTCCACTCTCTAACCTCTCTATGCATATTACAATAACATCATTTATAGAGATCACTTCATGTTTGTTTGCATTCTATATAGGAATATGAAGTGAACAGGCATGACTCTTGCCTTCCACCCACTCATTTCCTCACTCAACATATTCAGGATGTTACAACAATACATACACTTGTTTCAGTATTAATTGGAGTTTTGCTTTTCCTTGGAGACTTGCCTTTGTATCAAAAAATATATAAAATAATTAATACATTTACAGTTACAATCAAATATTTCACTCATCCCTTTCAACTTCTTAGATTTCATGTGTGTTTGTCCTCTTCTGCTTACTATCCCTTTGTCTTTTATGTTTCTTCAGTTATATTTCCAACTGTGATGCAGCATTCTTATCTTATCCCGACTTGACCCATGCCTTTATGTTTTACAACGCCTCTGCCTATTGCATATCTTACTTGCATCGTTCTATGCTCTTCTTTGCTCCTTTCCTCTGTGTTGAGTTACTTACCTGAGTCACCTTCTTCCCACGTTCATTCTTTTTTATCAACTGCTGCAATCGCATCTAAATAACATTGTTATGCACTCAGAATCAGGTCTTACCTGAGTCTACTCCCGTTCAGAATTTTATTTATACACTCGAGTCCATTCTCTTGCGTTCAGCTTTTTGTTTAACTCACTGTCGCAACACTGTTTTGCACGAGCTCCTAGTACTTTTCCATGCGTTCAGGTCTTTCCTTTGTGACCTGTGGGTTATGGCCCACATAAACTCCATTTTAACGCAAAGGATTACAATTTTGGATTTTTATTAACATACATATGTTTAGCAAACAAACAACGTATACTTTATTACAGAATGCACATAATAGACATCCCTTACATGTACGCGGAATAGGGGTTTTTGGGTCCCACAGTATTTGACCAATCACAATACATCGCACTTCGCTTTCTCACAACTTTTAATGTTTAGCAATAACGTATCTACTATCTTATGTGATATCGATCCAGCATAACTTACCATGCGAACCTTAATTACAAGACATCAAATCTGCGATGTGCGCTAATATGCAATGCTGGCACGTCGCTCTTTGCTTTCACCACATAACAACTTTCTAACCTTACTGCATCGCAAAAAAATTAACATACCTTGCGAAGCCTTAGCGCTATCTGCTAACATTTGCAATGTATGCTTATGAAAATTGCCGACACGTGGCTCCTCCCTTTCACTACTCACAACTTTCTAACCTTACTGCATCGCAAACAAATTAGCATACCTTGCGAAGCCTTAGCACTATTTGCTAACATTTGCGATGTGTGAACTCATGATTCGTCGTTTGTCGTTGATCTTCATTGGATCCGATGGTCCATGCTTGTCTCCTTGCTGATCCACTTTGCATTGCAAGTTAGATAAATTATCTTGCGAAGTCTTAACTGTAATCACTATACCCAGTGATATGTGATGTCTTCATGGTTGTGATATGATCTTCCACAGTTGATCTGTGCAAGATCTACGATCGTCGTTGCTATTTACAAATCCGATTGCTTTCTGCTATATGATTAATAGGATATTCAATAAAATAGAGGATTGTGTAAGATCTATGGTCCTCGTTGCGTCTTGCAAATCTGATTTCTTTATCCTAAATGATTAATACGATATTCTATCAAACAGAGGATAGTGTAAGATCTATGGTCCTTGTTGTGTCTTGCAAATCCGATTGCTTTCTGTTGTGCGCTGAAGTAGTTTGCTTTGTCCTTTTTTTTTAAAGCGTTGATCTCTCCTAAGCTTGTTCTTCTATTTTTTATTCACTTCAACTTGGGATTATCATGCTTGTTGCACATTCATGACTCTTCCCAGCATGTTCATGATTATGCCTTTGATTTTTTGCTGCCTTAACTTCCTTTGATGCCTTTGCTTCTTAACTGCCTTTGTTTCCATTTCCTTTTTGTTGTCTTTGTTGCCTTTGCCTTTTTGTTGCCTTTTCTCCTTTGGTGCCTTTGTTGTTGGTCTAATGCTACTCCCTGCCTCTTCGCTGCTCCTCTACCACTCTTTTATGTTTTCTTACTGCATTATTTCCTGATCTGCTTCTTTTCCTTATTACTACTACTTCTCTGCTCCTTTGTCTTAATGATAGTTCAAGTGTTGCTCCTTTGTGCTCCTTTGCCATCAATGAAGATATTTCCAAAAATCTCCCCCTTTGGCATTGATGGAAACACTTCCTCCAACACTCCAATACTTCCTCCAAGTCTTCCTCCTCCTTTCATTTTTGAGAGGTGTCTTTCTTCCTCTGTTTGATTTTCAAAAGAGCCTTTCTTCTTCTGCTTGTCTTTCCTCCCCCTGTGACATCAATGGAAAAGGGTTGCACATTTCCCAGTGTAGTTTCTATCCTTGCATCAATGGGAAAGGGTTGCACGTTTCATAGTTGCCTTCTTCTTCTGAATTTATACTTTACTACTCCAGGCTAGTGTATAATAGTTGTTTGGAGAACACTTTGAAAATTATTGAGATTGCATGAGTGGAGGGCATGTCACCATAGAATGATCTATATTTATATCCCTTACTGCTTGATAGAGGTGATATGTGCTAGAATTTTGTTGTACTTCTATCATAATACTTCAATCTTGAGGACCTGTACCATACCATACTCTATAGATCTTTACCAGCTTCATAGATCTAGCTCTTGCTCTTTTGTGACAAATTTATGGGTTGCTCTCCCCTTGGAATGATGCTTTCTTGTCTGATACTGATTATCACTTGTCTACTGCAATGTTTATGTTCCATATATTGTAGCCTTTTCTAGTGTGTGTATATTGCTGATCATATCGGAGAGTATAATATGTAGACACTACCCCTAGTTTGTCTCTTAGATATTCGAATGATTATCTAGCAAGAGGTTTTTTAATATGTTTGTTGTTTGTTCCTTTGTTGGTAGATACTCCATATTTACTATTTTCTTTGCTACTTGTTCTCTGAGGGAGTGGTACTTTATTGGGATGTGCTTGGTTTTCGAATGAAGAACTAGATTTTTTGATATAATTATTGCACTTGTATTGTCACATTTGATAGAGATATGTTCAGTGATGCTTACCTTCATGTCTTGGAGAGTTTGTTTCATCCACATTAATTGTGTGCAACAAGCTACTGCTGTTATGTATTCCTCTTCTCCAGTAGATAGAAAGACAGATGTTTGCTTCTTGCTTAACTATGCCACTAGAATTTCTCCTAAATAAAATGCACCTCCACTTGTGCTTTTCTTGTCATCCACACAGCTAGCCCAATCTGCATCTATATATGTCGTCAATGTGAAGTCTTTTCTTTTTGGATACCATAGGCCATAATGTGTAGTTCCTTGCAGGTATATAAATATCCTCTTGATTTATAGCAAGTGCTTTTGTTTTGGTGTTGCTTGATATCTTGCCACAAGTCCTACTGCCAACATAATGTTTGGTCTAGAGGGAGTTAGGTATAGCAGACTTCCTATCATAGATCTGTAAAGTCTTTGATCTACATCTGCAGATCCATCATCAGCACGTAA
The DNA here is from genome assembly GCA_034641835.2 of Pinus albicaulis. Taxonomy (NCBI): domain Eukaryota; kingdom Viridiplantae; phylum Streptophyta; class Pinopsida; order Pinales; family Pinaceae; genus Pinus; species Pinus albicaulis. Next base: position 788,390,694 of record CM076576.1, read on the forward strand.
CTTGCATCCAGTGATCATGGGAGTTGACACAGGTTTGCAGTCTTCCATTTGGAATATTTTTAACATATCTTCTTAAGTATTTTTCTTGTGAAATGAATATGCCTTTGTTGTTTTGTAGAATTTGAAGTCCTAGGTAGTAGGCAAGCTCTCTAATCATAGACATCTCAAAATCTGACTTCATATTTTCTGCAAATCCTCTTACTAACTCGTCCTTGTTGCTACCAAACATGATGTCATCTACATATACTACTACAATTAAGAGTTCATCTTCTTCATCCTTTATATACAGATTGTTGTCTACTCCTCCCTTCTTGAAACCTTGTTTTTGAAAGTACTTGTCCAGCCTAGAATACCATGCACGTGGTTCTTGTTTGAGACCATATAGGGCTTTCTTTAATTTGCACACATAGTCGTGTTTATCTGCTAAGGAAAATCCTTCAGGTTGTTCCATGTAGACTTCTTCCTCTAGATCTCCATTCAAGAAGGCAGACTTCACATCCATTTGATATACCTTGAAATCATGATAGCATGCAAAATCAAAAAACATTCTAATTAATTCCATTCTTTCTACAGGGGAAAATTTTTCATCATAGTCAAGTCCTTCAATTTGAGAGTATCCCTTGCATAAAATTTTGGCTTTATTTCTGATTACCTAACCTTGTTCATTCATCTTATTCTTGAATATCCACTTTGTGCCAATGACATTATTCCCAGCAAGTCTTGGCATTAACTCCCAGGTCTTGTTCTTCTCAATTTGGTATAATTCTTCATTCATATCATTTACCTAATTTTTGTCTTTGTTGGCTTCATCAAAATTCTTCGGTTCTATCTGCGACAGCATGGATAGGTACACTTCCTCAGTCCGTTCAGCTAGTTGTCTTCTAGTTTGGTCTCTTGCACTCTTGTCTCCAATGATTTGATCTTCAAGATGGTTCTTCTGAGCGTGTCTCGAGGGTCCTTTTGAGTTTATTTCTGTATCTTCTGTTGTCTTACTCTGTTCTTCATTTTCCTGATTCTCATCTTCATGATCATCTGGAGGATTGATGCAGTTTGTGCTTTTGGTTTTGTCTGGTATATCTTTGTCGAATCTCACATCAATGCTTTCCACAATTCTATGCACTCTTTTAGTGTAGCACCTGTATCCCTTACTCTTGGATGCATATCCCAAAAATATTCCTTCATCAACTCTCAGGTTGGGGAAATTTTGAGGTCTAAAATGAGCCTTCTAAGGAAAATGTACAATCAAAATTCACTTTATGAGAACCAATCACATTTTAGGAGATGGCATCATCCCTAATGGTTGAGGTGGCATTGCTTGAGTTAAAGGTACTTACTTGTCACATTCTTAATAGTGGATAAAAACTCATGGTTAACCATTGTCGTGCTCTAAGTACTTTTAAAGTCATAAAGTAAAGTACTCATAATAAGTGTCATTTCCATAAAATATTATTATTGTCATTTCATATTTTTTGAAAGAAACAATTCATATTCCTACACAATATTCATGTGTTTACACACTTATATTATATTATATTATATTAGTTTTATATAGTATATTAATTACATGTTATTATATAATTTAAATAATATAAATTTTAATTAATAGAATATTCTATAATTAAGAATTTATGAATTTATATTTATATTTTATTTTAAGTTATTTAAGTACAAAGGACAAATGCATTAGTTGTGCAATGATAATGAATTTTTCTTGAAAATCTCATTCATATTTATAGTTACATCAATACAATTTTTTTATTAATTTTATTTTGGTACAATTTTTAAATTGAATTTAACCATGGTTACATGGATTTTGGTACAAAAAGTGAATTGCAAATTCATAAATATTATTTTATTGGTTTAGCTATTATTTTATTATTTCCTTAGGAGGCCCATTTTAGAGCTCAAAATTCCCCTAATAGTGGATCATGCTTCCCCAATTTTTCATCATTATTCTTTATGAAACATTTCTCGCCAAAGACTCTAAATTGCTTGATTGATGTCGGTTTCCCATGCCATAATCCATATGGAGTCTTGTCACAATTTGGTCTGAGATGAGCTTTGTTGAGAATATGAACATTTGTGTGTATTGCTTCTGCCTAGTCGGTTTGGGGAATGTTTCTTTCTTGCATCATTGCTCTGTAAATTTGTTGTACTTATATGTTTTGTCTCTCTACCACTCCATTCTATTGAGGCGTACCTCCAACTGTAAACTGTTGCTTTATCCCACATTCATTGCACAGGTTTGCAAAATCATCGTCTATGAATTCACCTCCTCTGTCTGATCTGATGCATTTTAGTTTACATCCAGTTTGATTTTCTACCAGTGCCTTGAATATCTTAAATTTCTGAAACGCTTCGTATTTGTATCTGAGAAATTCCACCCATGTTAACTTAGAAAAATCATTGATTATCAGCATAAAATACGATTCTCCACTTGGTGCATTTGTTCTTGAAGGTCCGCACAGGTTCATGTGTACAAGTTGAAGAGGTTTACTTATAGACATTTGGTCTTTAGCTTTGAACGTTGTGCGATTTTGTTTTCCCAGTTGGAAGTAATTACATATGATTTTTGGTGGCTTCTTTATTGTAGGAAAATCTCTGATAGCTTCCTTTTTTCTCAGTTTGATGATGTGGTCAAAATTTAGATGTCCCAATATTCTATGCCATAGCCAAGATTCATCGAGTTTGTTGATGTGGAATTCTTCATTCTTTTATTCTAATACATAAACATTACTCTTTGTTTGAACACCTTTTACCAAGGTCTTTCCTTTGGTGATTAACCTTACTTCACAATCTTGGGCTCTAAAAAGGACCTCACAGCCTTTATCACACATTTGACTAACACTTAGAAGATTGGCTTTTAGACCGTCTACAAACAGTACATCATCAGCCTCTCCTCTTCCATTATTCTGGTTGACTGTGCCTTTTCCCTTGATTTTCCCTGCTTTATCATTATCGCATGTTACATTCCCAGATTTCTTTTCATTAAATGTTACAAACTTGTTTCAGTCTCCAGTCATATGTTTTGAGCACCCATTGTCCACATACCATTGATTGTCCTGATCTTGAGCAATTAGAACCAGATCACAGTTATTTAGTTTCCTTTTCCATTGCATGCATCTATTTTCTCTATAACCATTCTGAGGAGATGGATCACAATCTTTGAGAGAACATTCGTTAGACTTGTGCCCAATTTTATGGCAGCTAAAGCATTTGATTGTATTTTTTAATAGATTTTGTACACGAGTGAATCCATCATTGTTCTTTATTCCCCTTGAGTTTCCATACTCCAGTCTCTATATATACGCTCTGCACTCCATGGTTTTATGATCAAACCCTTTACAACAAAAACAATACCCATGGAAGTAGTATATGTCTCTAGCAGAGAGAGTTGTTTGAGGTGGTATTTTCGTTTGTTGCATCTTTTGCTGGTTGGACTGGATTTGATTTGTCTTATAGTGTGTCACAATATGTCCAAGTTTGTGGCAGGAAAAACAAGTGATGCTTCTCACAGGGGGACGGAACCTCCTTTGACATCTTCTGAATTTGTTCAATTCATCCTTAAGAGCGTATGAGACTTTTGCAGTTGATTGTTTCTTCATTCCTTTCTTTGTCACTTGAGATTGATGCTTGTTTCTGTTTGTTTCATTATATATCATGGTTTTGTTGGATTCTAATTCTGTGGATTCCCTTTTTGCTCCTTCATTATCCTTTACAGCTTTTACAAAAATGATATTCTTGTTATCTTCTCCCTTGGATTTTCTTGTTTCTCCTTCATATCATATCTGTTGGGTATGTGTTATATTCCTTCCACGACTAAGCATATAGTGGGTAGTCCGCGTCCATGGTTTTGTGCATGGTTTTGCACATGGTATTGGGGCACTATGGTTTTCGGCCCTTGCTATTTTTTGTAGATCCGGTCAAGGGAACTACGGTTATGTTCTAATCCAGGGTTTATGGATTGGGGTTTATGTATGCTTCGGCATGTATATATATATGTTGTAACACTAAAAGGAATATAATGAAAAATCAAGTTGGTCGTCCCGATTTGGGATCTAGGGAAAAATCTTTGTGTTTATCTGTTTTATGTTTTATGCTCTCGCTATTGTTTATCTTCTGTTATAAGATTCATGAGTAGATAATTTTTGTTCAGGGTTAAAACATGCATTTGGTATCAGAGCTGTTTCGGCTTCAAGGGGACGCCTTTGCTGCTAAGGGTTTTTAGTTCGGGCCTGAGGTAGACCCTGTTCAGTGGGACATCTGCAGGATTGATTCTTGCGGTGAAAGAAGATGGCGAGCGGCGGAAAGATAGAGATCAAGAAATTTAATGGTCAGAGTTTTGAGTTATGGAAGCTCAAGATGGAGGATCTGCTGGTGAATAAAGATTAGTGGATCGCGGTAGATCCAGGTACTAAACCAATGGGAATGTCATATGAAGATTGGAAGAAACTGGATCGGAAGGCTAAGAGCACAATACGGCTGTGTGTCTCAGATTCAGTATTGTTGAATGTATCTGGGGAAGCTACGGCGAAGAATTTGTGGGAAAAAATTGGGACTTTGTACCAATCTAAGTCTCTGGTGAATAAGTTGTTCCTGCGGAAAAAGTTGTATAACCTGAGGATGAAGGATGGAGACTCGATGACAGAGCATCTGAATGCCTTCAATACTGTGGTAAGTCAGCTGTCATCTGTTGATATTAAAATCTCAGATGAAGATAAGTGCATCAGTTTGTTGTGCTCTCTACCAAACTCGTGGGACAGTCTGGTTATTGCAATAGGTAGCAATACAACTACCTTGAATTTTGATGACATTGTCTCAGCCTTGTTGTCGGAGGAAATGAGACGGAGAAATATGGAGGGTCAAAATGGAGATGCCTTATTTGTACGAGGAAGGTCCCAAAATAGAAACAAGAATAAGGTTTCGAGTGGGAGATCCAACTCTAGAGAGAGATCTAAATCTCCTGGAAAGTTTGTAAAGGTGTGCTGGAAATGCGGAAAGGAAGGGCACTACAAAAAGGAATGCAGATCTAAAGCTCCTGAGAAAGGAAAGGGATCTGATGATACTCCTTCTGCAGAGGCAAAAACCACCTCGGATGAAGGTGGGGATGTGTATTTGGCTTCTTCTTCAAATACACGTGTAGATCATGAGTCATGGTTGATTGACTCAGGTGCATCCTTTCACTTCACTCCCCATAGGGAGTGGTTCTGCGAGTATGAGAAATATGATGGTGATGTCTTCCTAGGGGATGATAGGAAGGCAAAAATCGTCGGACGTGGAAAGATAAAGATGAAGCTACAACGTGGAAGGATTAGAACACTTCCTGGTGTTCTGCATATTCCTGCATTGGCCAGAAATATGATTTCTATAAGCAAGATGGATGATGCAGGTGTAAAAACAGTGTTCGAGAAAGATGCCTGCAAGATGGTTCGGGGAGCACTGGTATTAATGCGGGGAGTTCGGACTGGAACTTTGTACAAGCTACAAGGTAGTACTGTTATTGATGGGTGTAACAGTTCTGTGGTTCCTGAAAGTGGGACGGAAAGCCTAGCTGTCTCTGGAGAAAAGACCATGCTATGGCATCAAAGGCTTGGACATATTGGAGAGAAGGGCCTTCAGATACTGCATAGAAATGGTATGGTAGAAGGTATGTCTATTTTTTCTCTGGATTTCGATTTCTGTGAACATTGTGTATATGGGAAGCAGAATCGGCTGAGTTTTCCTTCTGGTGCTAAGAGGGAAAACAAGATATTAGAACTTGTGCACAATGATGTGTTTGGGCTTGTGCCAGTTCCATCACTAGGAAAGTCTGTGTACTATGTTTCATTCATAGATGACTTCTCAAGGAATACATGGATATATTTCTTAAGGAAGAAATCTGAAGTCTTTGACAAATTTAAAGAATTTAAGGCTCTGGTGGAAAACCAGACAGAGAAGAAGATAAAGGCGTTGAGGACAGATAATGGTGGGGAGTTCTGCAAGAAGAAATTTGAAGAGTTATGTAAGAAGTGTGGTGCCATGCAGTGCAAGGAGCTACTCCATAAACACCTAAAAATGGAGTTAGAAGAATGAATGCATTCTTGATGGAAAAGGCAAGAAGCATGCTTAGTGATACCGGGTTAGGACAAGAATTCTGGGCAGAGGCAGTGGAGACTGCATGTTACTTAGTTAACAGATCACCTTCATCAGCGTTGGAGGATAAGACTCCACATGAGGTATGGACTGGTAAGAAACCCTCTCTTTCACATCTAGGGGTATTTGGATGTGAGGCATACATTTTCCAAAGGAGAAAAGGACCAAGTTGGATAATAAATATGAAAGGTGCATCTTTATTGGGTATAAGGATGGTTTAAAATGTTACAAGCTTTGGAACCGAGAAACAAGGAAGGTATTGTACAGTCGAGATGTGGTGTTTAGAGAGGTGAAATATGTTGTTAAACATGAATTCCTACCAAAGGAGCCTTAAAAGATCGAGTTTGAGCTAAAGGAGGATGAATCAGACTCTACAACAAAAGAAGACTCATAAGAGGAAGAGCCACAAACTCCAGCTGTGAGAAGATCAGTTCGGGAAAGAAGACCACCAAAAAGGTATAGTCCATCTGCTTTCTGTTCAAATTTTTCTTTAACTATAACTAATGATGAACCCAAAGCTATCCGGGGAGGCGGTGGGTCAGAGGATGGAAAACTATGGAAGGAGGCCATGGTTGATGAAATGGCATCCTTGCACAAAAATGATGCATGGGATGCGGGTAGGTTGTGGTGGAAGAGCCCATTGGAGCAAATGGGTGTTTAAGAAGAAGATGAATGTAGAAGGCAAGGTGGACAAATACAAAGCTCGGTTGGTACAAAAATTTTATTCCCGAGTGCCGGGAATTGATTTTGGTGATATTTTTTCTCCTGTTTCCAAAGTTACTTATATTAGATTACTTTTGCATGTTGCTGTTGCATTTGATTTTGAGGTAGAACATATGGATGTGAAGACATAATTTCTTCACGGGGATCTAGAAGAGGAGATCTACATGAAACAACCTGAAGGCTTTATGGTGGAAGGGAAGAAAGAGTTGGTATGCAGGTTAAAGAAGTCTCTGTATAGGTTATTTGTCTGAGATGTGGTATCGAGAAATTTGATACCTATATGGGGACTTGGCTTCTACGAGAAGCCGAGGAGAATCATTGTGTTTATTTTAAATTAATTGGTGACCGTGTTATTTATTTGGTCTGTATGTGGATGATATGTTGTTGATTGGAAATGACAAGAGAATTATCAGATTGAAGACCTATTTGTTCTCCAAATTCGACATGAAGGATCTTGGTGCCGCAAACTATATTTTGGGCATGGAAATTAAGAGAGATCGGGCAAAGAGGAAGCTCTGGTTAAACCAGAGGAAGTATGTCGAGACTATATTGCAGAGGTTCAATATGCAGGATAGTAAACCGGTGAATGTTCCTATTCCTGTAGGTGTAAAGCTATCTGCTGAACAGTGTCCCAAGACACAAGAAGAAGAGGAGGATATGTCCTATGTTCTATATGCAAGTGCAGTGGGTAGCCTGATGTATGCAATGTTCTGTACTAGACCAGACATTGCACATGCAGTGGGAGTATTGAGCAGGTTTATGTCAAACCCAGGGAAGGAGCATTGGACAGCAGTGAAGCGGGTTTTCAGATATTTACGTGGCACTAGTGATTATGGCTTGTGCTACCAGGGAAGACCAGGATTGGAAAGAATGTTGGACATTCGTGGTTTTGTTGATGCAGACTGGGCTGGAGATCTGGACCAAAGAATATCTACAAGTGGGTATGTTTTTAGCCTATTTGGAGGCACAGTCAGTTGGATGAGTAAAAGACAGTCTGTAGTGGCTCTTTCAACTACAGAGGAAGAATACATAGTAGCCACTCATGCAAGCAAGGAAGCAATTTGGTTGCAGAGATTGTGCTCAAGTATGGGGTTGGTACAGCAAGCTATAAGGATAGACTGTGATAGCCAAAGTGAAATTTTCTTGGCTAAGAACCTTGCTTATCATTCAAAGACAAAGCACATTGATGTTCAATATCACTTTGTTAGAGATATGGTTGAGGCTAAAAGGGTGTTGCTGGTAAAGGTGGACACTTTGAAGAATGTTGCAGATGCATTAACAAAGTCTGTGAGCACTTAGAATTTCTCTTGATGTAGAGAAACAATGGGTGTTGAAGAATTGGGCCAATGACTAAGCTCTCTTGTGGCCCCCTGTGGAAAGAAAACAACAAGTGGGAGATTGTTGGGTATGTGTTATATTGGTCCTTAATTTCTGGTGGGTAGTCCGCGTCCATGGTTTTGTGCATGGTTTTGCACATGGTATTGGGGCACTATGGTTTTCGGCCATTGCTATTTTTTGTAGATCTGGTCAAGGGAACTACGGTTATGTTCTAATCCAGGGTTTATGGATTGGGGTTTATGTATGCTTCGGCATGTATATATATGTGTTGTAACACTAAAAGAAATATAATGAAAAATCAAGCTGGTCGTCTCGATTTGGGATCCAGAGAAAAATCTCTGTGTTTATCTGTTTTATGTTTTATGCTCTCGCTATTATTTATCTTCTGTTATAAGATTCATGAGTAGATAATTTCTATTTAGGGTTAAAACCTACAATATCCCAACCTTTATATGAGCAGGTCTTTGAGCATTTAGAATTTTTTCCAAATGTCCAGAGCTCTCCATTTGAGAAATATTCATAGTTAATTCAATTAGGGCCTTTTCTAATTTCTTCCTCAAGCTTACCACTTCTTCTTCCAGTTTTTCTCGCTCCTGATTTTTCTCCTTTATTTCTCTTCTCATAATATCCTCTATTTTCCTTGATTCTTCTATTTCAATCTTCAATTTAGTAATATCCTTTGAATTGGGTTATGTCTTTGCATATTTCAGAAGAATCTCTTTTTGTTTCTTACTCTTAAGTTTAAGTTTGTCTATTTCCTCCAGGGCACTAATTAGTTCCCCCTCAAGATCTACCTCACCTTCTTCTTCAAATTCTCGGAGATCTTCCTCAAGCTCTTCCTTGGCCATCAAAATGAATTATGATGTTCCTTCTTCATTGGGGGATTCATCTGAGCTCTCAGATGCACTGCTGTCTTGTTGGGCATAGAATGTTCTTCTATTAAATTTGTTCCCTTTCGGCCTGTTGCTGAAATTGGTTTTCTCTTCCCCTCTTGACCGATTCTCTATTTTCTTATGAGGACATTTATATGCATAGTGCCCCACTCTTCCACAGTTAAAGCATTTAAATGTAATTTTACCTTTATACTTACTTGTGCCTTTCTCCAATCTTCTAACAAATTTGGCCTCTTCTTCATTAGAGTAGGAGCATGTACCTTCCTTATCTTCTCTACACTTATATGCCTTAAAGTCTATCTCCCTCACATTTGACTTCCCCTTTATAAGTCTCATCTCATAAGCCGTCAGGTTTCCAAGCAATTAGTTCATGGTCAATGTTTCCCATTTTTTTGTTTCTTCTATGGCAGAAACCTTAGGGTTAAACCTGGATGGTAAAGATATCAATACCTTTTGTACAATTGCACATTCCTTAACAGTTTATCCTAGAGCTTTCATGTTATTCACAACTTCCGCAACCTTTAAGAAGAAATTGGTTACATCTTCATCTTCATTCATTTTAACATTTTCAAACTGAGCTCTATAGGCCTTCAGTTTGGCCATCTTCACCTTTTTATCTCCCTCATGGATATTTTCTAATGTATCCCAGATATCTTTGGTAGTCTCATTGTGCATTACTTTGATAAATTCTGACTCACATAGACCGCTCAAGGGTGCATTCATGGCTTTTGAATTAGCTATGAAATTTTGTTTGGTGTCTTTCTTTGTGTCAGTGTCCTTTGGAGCATATCTTTCTTCCACAACAGCCCAAAATTATATTCCTAGAGTCATTAAGTATGTCTTCATTCTTATTTTCCAGAATGCATAGTTTGTGCCAGTAAACAATGGGGCTTTATTTGTTGAGCATTTGTCTTGGCTAGCCATTTTGGGGACCTAGGATCTCCTTCTAGTTGTTAAACTGATACAGAAGGAATTGGATTCGATACCAATTGATTAACCCTTAGTTAAACTAAGAGGGGGGGTGAATCATTTTAATACATTCATGGACATTTAAAACTTTTCATTCAATTCATTTACAACTTCATTTCATAAGAAACTTAATACATAATGGATCAACAAACATAATGTGTGGACAACAAGAAATTAAACATATTAAAACATCACATCAACACTTAATCATCAAGCACATAGACATCAGATATATGTGGAAGCCCATAAAGGGATAAAACCACATCTTATTATTTTTTTGATGCAAAGGCAAGCTCCAACTCCCTCTCACAACTGATTTTTTGTAGGCTCCAACCTACAGGAGGCTACCACCCCCAAGGAAGCTCCAAATCCTATATTTTTTTTGCAGGCTACAATCCACAGGAGGCTACTACCTGATACAGATACAACTAGACATCTATCAAGCTACAACTTGATATGGAAGCACCAACTCCCTCACACTACAATAAAATCATATATTGATTTACCTGGATATCAACGTTGTTTTCCTCCTTCTTCAATGTTGTTGTTGGCGCTGGAATCAGAAATTTGACTGCAGCAAGCACCTGACCAGACACATCTTAAACTCTAAGGAAATTTTAATGTTTTTTTTTTATGGAATTGCAATATGGTATAAACTTTGATTCACTGAAGAGAGATTTCGGTCAAATCCAGAGTTCTACTAAAGAGGGTATTGTAACTTGATGTTGTAGCAAGGTGTAAGTTTGTAGTTTATGATGAGAGGAAATTGAAAGTTAAGAGGATAATCAATAGGTCTGTAAAACATAAATCTACTTTTAGTAGAAATTGACAAAAGTAGCAGTTTGACAATATTCCATTGAGAGAAAGCTATTTCTAGTCTGACAAGATTCTCACTGAAATATCATGAAGAATAACTATCATGAGTGACGATCTTCCACTGTTATAACATATATTTTATCAAGAATTATCACTATGTGAGACTAACAAAAACTAATAAAACACATATCATTCTTAAGAGACTAATAAAAACACATAACAGTATGATGATTTGCAAACTGGAACTGGAAGAAAGGAGATATGGAAACACAAATAGAGTAGAAAATACACACAGTAAATTGGTAATAAGTCCTCAATAGTATTGTTCCATTTCATTCACTAAAAATATTACAGTTCATATAATTCAAAATTCAATAACCACCAACCAACCCTAACTTCTTATCAGTTTGGCATATATATAAAAAATATGATACTGTCATCTTCCACAAAATAAGGTAAATTTGTTTCAAAATTCATTATGATCTCGTGCAAGAGATGAGGCTTATCCTAAAATTTTAATACAAAGTGCTATGGAATAATGAGAATAATGAGAATAACAGCATCAAGGCTAACAATTCGAAGTGGTTTGTATGATGTGGCGGTTTCTGGGAAGACTCCTCTTCTGTTCTGGTACAACCAACTCCATAAAATTTGTAAACAGTAGTGAAAATGGCGTCTGGTTGTTCCTTGAATGTTGCCTGGTGCTTTATAGAAACATGTTGGTGCTAAGAGTAGTGGTAGAAATTTGTTTTAGGGAAACTCTACCAATGTTTCGTTGTTCCTTTCCTTCTTTGGTGGAAAACTCTTTGTAATGGCGGAAAATTCGAAAATTTTTGGATAGAACGACGGAGGTTCATTTTATGAGAAATTTCAAAGAAACCATTTGAAGAAGGTTTAATTGATAGGGGAGACATGGAGCAGAATGAATGATAAGCAGAAGGAGAAAACCTTTTAGACATATATCGCATTCACAAATCGGGGTCAGAGCATTTAAACTTAAGACACAAATGGGAGAAAATGTGATCTGTGATGGGGTGATGACATGGGAAAGAAGTGGGACCGAATGCAGATCGTGCATCGCAAGTTTTTTTATGAGACACAAGAGTTAAATTTTAAAACTCGCGAAGTGTGATGTGCGATCAGAGTGAAGGTGATGTGGCATAACAAACAGTGGGGTTGCCCGCAGATCGTACATCAGAAGTTTTATTATGAAACACGGGAGCTAAACGTTGAAACTGGTGAAGTGCGATGTGCGATGTGAAAGGAAGGACGTGTCATGACAGATGGTGGGACTGCTTGCAAATCACAATCGGAAGTTTTGAGGGAGCGGAAGTGAATTTGGTAAGTGAAATTTGCGAAAATGCGATGTGAAAAGGTAGGTGGGGCCCTTTAAACGTCTTTTCAAAGCAGAAAGTGAAAACTTTGTTAAGTCATGGTAATATGATAAAATATGCCCAAAGCATAAAAGGCTTTATAACATATTCAAGGCGTATCAAAGGGAAGCATGGGTCCCAGACCATACCGCAAATTAAATTTCGAGGGTTTTGTAGGAGACAGAAATTATAACGTGAAAGGGAGTTAAAATTGCGAAGAGCTGATTGCGATGAAGGTAAGGGGTCCACATTGTCTATTAAGTGTGGTAAGTTATATCATATAATATATGATATATAACCAGGGTTTTTTTGTGGTGCGCGTAAAAGCTAAATAAAATATATGATAATTGGAAAAGGAAGCATGATATGGCTGTTGATGGGTGTGTGGAGCTGCTTTTTAACTATAAAATTTGGATTTTATGAGTTAAAAAGGGATTTTGGAAAGGGAAATGAGAGGCTGGAGTTTGGGGTTTTTGGGAAAATGAAAGGTGAATGAGGGAAAATGAAATGAATGAAGGTAGAAATGAAATTTTCTCACCACTAAACTTTGACAGCGACAATTTCATGTTATAATCGAACTGAAAAGGCAGATTGATTCCTTGGAGAATGATGACGAGACTTTGAAAATATTTGGAAAATTTGCGGTGCTAACAGTGGCTCCTATTGGGGATGCAGTCCTCCCTGTGAGGCTTCAAGGACTGTAGACTCGGTGCCTTAAAAACTTTTGAAACTCAGAAGAATTTCTGAAAATTAAGACTAGGACTGACCATTGACTGACTAGACTCAAAACTGACCATATATACAGAATAAGTACCATTGGGCATGGATTTTATTGACACATCACACCAGATATTTACAAGGGAGTGACTCAACTGTCTTTACTAAATAAATAAACTTTTAAGAAAATGACCATTGACTGGACCTCTAGTTAGCTGATCATCATCCAGATGTTTGAGCATAAAAGTATTATTCTCCAAAACTTCAGAAATTTTAAATTGCCCAAACCACAGATTGTCGAACTTACCATGCTTTCCATGTTCTTCTCTCCTAGCATCTCAACACATCACCAAAATCATTTTCCTGAAACAACTTTTGATTTTCTCTTTTATCAAAAACTGATTTGACTTTAGCTTGATACTTCTGAACTTTTTCCAACAATGATTCTCTGATTTGGTGTGCCTCTATCAACTGTAGCATTCTCCTTTGGACTGGGTTTTCATGATCAACTTCATCTTGTAGGAAATTCATCACATGAAGAGCTAATTGCAAATGAATTATAGCATATGTACCATATACAAGCTGAAATGGAGACATTCCAATTGATATTTTACCACTTACTCTATCTACCCACAAAGCATGTATCAACTGAGTGTCCCAATTCCTCTTATTTCAGGCATAATTTTCTTAATAATCCTTACCAAAATTTTATTGGGTGACTCAGCCAAACCATTACCTTGAGGGTAATAAGGTGTGGAATGAGTATATTCAATCCCATATTGCTGACAAAATTTGTACATCTTGGTGGACTTAAAGGCCAATGCATTATCAGTTACTAATTTTTGTGGACAACAAAATCTTGACATAATATTTTTCAACATAAATTTAATAATTACCATATCAGTAGCATTTTTGGATGGTACAACTTCAATCCATTTGGTGAAATATTCTGTAGTTGTGAGAATCCATCTATGTTGTCCTGATGAAGGTGGATGAATTTCACTGATGAAGACTAGCCCACACTGCTAGAAAGGAACATATGCTGAAATAGGGATGAGAGGCAATGGTAGAAATTTCTGTTTACCAACAAATTTATGACATTCGATATAGCTTCTAACTTTGGCATAGACATCAGAGAAAAGAGTTGGCCAATAATATCCAATTCTTAAGATTTTGTGTGCAGTAGATCTCCAATATAAATGCTCTCTGAATACTCCTGCATGTATCTCTATCATAATATCCTGGGATTCTGCTTCATCTACACATCTTAACAAGACTCCAACAGGATCTTTCCAGTAAATATGGCCTTCCAAAATGCAATACTTCACAGCTCTTAGTTTAAAATCTCTCCTTTTATACTTATCCATTTCAAGTGGAAAATTGAAATTTAACAAGAAGTAAACTATATCCTTGTACCAATCTGAATTAATATTTATGGATAATTAGCATTACCTTCTCCATCTTCTTCTTTAGTTGCCTATACATTCATATTTAAAGCTTTGCAGTTAGATTCAGCCATCAAGCGATCCAAGCCCTAACCCTTTGTCAATTTAGTTGGTTTGATTTCAACATCAAATTCCAGAATCCTGGTCAACCATCGTCCTCTCCTTCCATCTGTATCTAGCTGCAACAACACATCTTTAACAGTGATATCAGGGACAAAAGAAATTATTTTTGAATGTAGCACATAAATTCGAAAAGACTTCAAAGCCTTAACTAGTGCATATGCTTGTTTTTCAGTCAAGTTGTACTTCAATTCAACATCCCTTAAAGCACGACTGAAAAATGAAATTGGTTGCTCCAAACCCTCCTTGTTCTTCTGTAGTAAGACAGCTGCAATTGTTTCTTCTGAAGCATATGAAAAAATCAAAAAATCCTTTTCAAAGTTAGGACTAATCAAAACAGGTGCTTCAGTCAAAGCGGAATTAATTGCTGAAAAAGAATCTCTAGCTTCATCTCGCCACTTAAATTCTGCTCTTTTTTCAGCAAGACATTTATATGTTTGATCAACACTGCAAAGTTAGGAACAAAACGCCTCAGAAAATTGATTTTCCCTAAAAATTATTGCAATTACTTTTTATTTCTTGGCAAATCAATCTTCTAAATAACTTCTACTCTTCTCGGATCAATACAGATACCACTTTTTGTTACAATATGTCCCAATATCTTACCTTCTTGGACAAAAAAATATTATTTTTTTGGGTTTAAGGACAAACCAAACTTTCTGCATTTGTCAAAAACTTGTTTCAAATGTTTCAAGTGATCTTCATCATATTTTGAATATACTGTGATGTCGTCCAAATAGATGACCAAAAATCGATCCTTTTCTTCCGCAAAGGCAATGTCCATTTCTCTTTGAAAGGTTGCACCTTCATTCATCAAACCAAATGGAATTTCATTGTAAATGAATGTGCCCCAGGGTGTGGTAAATGTTGTCTTTTCTCTGTCTTGCCTGTCAACTGAAATCTGATTATAGCCTGAAAAGCCATCAATCATTGACAATCTTTTGGATCCTACAACCTTCTACAAGATGTAATCCATCTTGGGTAGTGGATAGTTATCTTTCAAGATGGATCGGTTCGAGGTTGTGAAAGACATCCCCAAATCCTTATTTATCCATTATTTTTACCGAATTTGAAATATATTAGCTACCTAGTTATAAAATCTCAAGGCGAGAATACACCCGATGATCTTTGCTTCCCATGATTTTTTATTTCTTTCTCAATGATTTGGAAGCAACATGGGATTAGGTGATGTGATAGCACCTAATTTGAACCTCACGGCTAAAGGAAGGCAAATCGGGGGTAACCTTCAAACACACGCTCGGCCCTGTAGCTAGCCCTACAAGGTTAGGGAGGAGCATCTCTCCCAGTGAAAAATATTCAATGAAGTATAACAACAACTGATTTTAGGCTAGGTATAATAAATGGAAATGTTTTTTATAAAAATTTTTCGAGGGTTGTATGGAACGAGATGGGGTTGAGCAGTTTGAAAGTGAAATTAAATCGGAGATACTAAGGTATTTTTTGTGGGGCAAGATAGATGGGATTTTTAACAATTTAGTTTAAATGATGATGATTGAATGTGTAAGACTGGTGAGAATACGAAAAGGGCATAGGAGATGGATCCTTTTCAAACAACGAGAAAACATCAAATATTGAATGATTTTCCCAAGGCAGAGCATTATACAAATGGATTCTACCTATCTATCTTGAAAGCATTCAACCGAGAGATGTAGAATGAATGAATGAATGGAAAACATAACAATTAACGGGATGAACACAAAGGAAAGAACGAGTGCTAAAATCCATACCATAGGGGATCCCATAAAACAATGCTACATTTCTTTATTGATTCCCACCTTAGCTGAAAATGCTTTATAAACGGAGCGCGAGCATCCTCAATAATTCCAACTTATCCCACTATATTCCCCTTTACAAATGACTCCAAAATTACATTAAATAGACGAGAATTTGAGGTAGTAATCACTTCGAGAAAAAATAGTTCTTTTCACCGACTCAAAAAAGCTGGAATGCGAACATAGAAAATAAACAACGATGTACACCCTGAAAAAGAGGAGAAAAAAATACATTTTGAACATCTGAGAGGAATTTTTTCTATCGTACCCAATGAATTAAAGGAAGAAATATGTAGAACAAATCCCTTTTTTAATCGTTGCCAAAAGAAGCCAAAAATGATTCTATGTTTGTATTTAGCTCTCGGCCCTGACTTTTTTTTCTTTCTTTTTTTCTTTTCGTTGAAAATCCCTTTATGCCAAGAAATGCCCTTTGAAACCAATAAAATTGAAATTTTTCCATTTAATAAAGAAAGAGTCCCTTTTTTGGGGTGAAAAGGAGCAAGGAAAGGATGGTGGGCCCGAGTTGCGATCGCAAATCACAATCGAGAAAGGGGGGAAGGTGTGATTGGGACAATGTGATTGGAAACTGCGTACATGCTGGTGTATACGGGGGAGTCTCATGGGAAAATTGCAATCGCAAATCGGAAATCGCGGCGGAAGAGGAATGGGCACATCGTATTGATGACTATGTCTGCGATGGAAGTGGGTGCGATGGAGTAATACAATAGAGGTGCGGGGGACAAGCGAGCGAAAGCAATTTTCCAATGGTGTAAATGAAAAAATCCCTTCAAAACAAATAAAAATGAGTTTTTCCGCATTTTACAAAGGGAAAAAACCATTTTTTTTCATTGAAAAAGCGGAAGGATTTAAAAGGTGGGACTCGGGTTAATCACAAATCGCAAATCGGCGGGGGAGTGGGGCAGGGTACAATGCTACGGAAAATGTCGATTGCGATGGTGTGATGGCTAGTGAGCGTCGGATCAAAGGGCGAAGTCGAGCGGTGGAGATGCGATCGACGGGAGTCGGTGCACCGAAAGAAATCACGGGAGCGAGAACAAATTTGAGAGCAGCTGCGAGTTTCGATGTGATCAAGTGATTGCAGGCCGGATGTGGGTCGTCGAGATCGTCAGGGTAGATCAACGGTCGAGATGTGATCGAGCGGGGTCAATCGCATCGGAGATTTGTGATTAGGGAAGGGTCAATCGGAAGCTATGCGATTTGAATGGTGGGATTGGATCGGGGGAAAAAAGGGGTGCGATCGGATTGGAGGGAAAGGTTTATAATGAAAAAAATTAAAATTATATGAAATAAAGTCTAAGGGACAATGAGAAAAAGGTAAGGTTAGGCTTTGGGGACTATTATTCACTTAGGCATATTTTTCCAATCCCGAGGGAGTCGATTTGAGAGTATAATATATCGTTGGAAAGCTCTTTTCCGGGCTCTTTCACGATGGAAATACTTAGAAGATGGTATTATACTGAAAACATGTTCTGAAAATACCTGCGAAAGGCGGGTGGTGGCTCTTTGGAGATAGCAGACTTACAAAACTCAACTTATTACATATGAAGACATAAAATTACATAAGAAATGATAATAAAAGCAAAGTACCATGTTTTTCACCTCAAAAGCATGTTTTGAGAGTGAAAATTACATCAAGCTTAATAGAACAACTCTTTGATTTTTCCGTGATACTGTGCCTTTGAGTTTATTTGACCTCCTCATGACCTTGCTTGATATTTATTAACACTTGACTCATTAATTTGACCATGATGAGACCCTAGAACCTAATGAGACTAACCCTATGACATAATAACATAATTTGTGGAGTGAAAAGTGAATCATGACTAGAGACCATAGAGAGGAGAATCAAAGCAAGTTTTCACATGAGGGAAAAAGCGATGAAAGACCACTACCATCAATGAATCCATGACCTAATGGAATGATGAAAATTTATGGTATGGGACTCCCTACTATGCAAATGCAAAAGAGAAAATTTGATCAACGTGATGCATAAAGTATGACAAAGCCCCTGGGCACACCACATTGGCTCCAATTGGGATGGTGGCTCCTTGGAGGTGCCGAGAACACGTAGACCAAGTAGCCTTATCCATTGGGAAAATATGGTCAAAATACTGACACCCGACACAATGCATCTAGGCTACGACTCAAACTATGGTAAGAAAAACTAAATTAAAACTAGCAAATCTTACACATATCATTCAAGTTTTATAGCCTTCACCTCGGACCCCAAACTTCAATGAATGTGTACTTGAAATCTGACCAACAATGGCATGGTATATGCAATGACTGTGACATAAATTTGGATCCATTATCTCAGAAGTGGTAGTGCTTCAAAAGCCTACCATTCACTGGTCCTCTAGGGAAATCTTGGCCGTGCATCTCTGTAAGCAAGAAAGCATTCTATCCCCTGTATGCTGAAATATTGTATGGTCCTTTCCATAGGTTATCTAACTTACCATGCTTCCCTTTGTCCTCATTTCGTGCATCCTATCTCAACACTACATCTTCTAATTGAAATTTTTCTACTTTGGTTTTCTGGTCATAGATTTTCTTTATCTTCTCCTGCAACTGAATAACGTTCTAAGAAACTTCCTCTCTTGTTTGCTGAAGATGGATCATTTGATTGATCCTTCGCTGATTATCGTCCTCTTCACTGCCGACTGTTGGGTGAAACTATTGTCGTTTTAATTCCGTTGTAGTACTTGCCCAACAATTTAATTTTTCAATCCGAGGTTCGTAGGCTTACAAAGCACATGCACTATATATGCAGGACCGAAGTGGAACTAATCTAATCTAAATTACTGAAATCAAATTAATCTAGGAAAGCGAGGAAATTGCATAAAGGAAAAGACAATACAACATGAAAGAAGAGATGAATGACAAACAACATATGTGAGCTCACAACAATAACGCCATTTCAAATTACATTACAAGAATCAAATGAAAAATCATGAAAGCATACAATAAAATAATATGAGTCACGGTTAAGAATCCCCCTCTCCCTAATTACAAAAACTATCTCTTAAAGCTAATCTAATGAACTTTTTGAACTTATGAACTCCCGAGGCTCATCAAAATGAAGAGAGCACTCTCTTATATACATGAAGAAGCTAACCATCTCATTCAACCACTCTCAACTACTTTCCCATTATTGCAAGACATGATCCTTTGAATCCTCCACATCTCTCCACATATCTTGAATAAGACATGCCAACCAAATCCTCCATGATCTTCTCCTTAGGAATAGGATTGAATAATTATCTCTCTTAATATGGTGGAGGAGATATTCGGAAAGTTTAGAATTAATCCTTCACATTTCCCCTACACATTACAAAGCTCACACATTCTTGAGATATATATAAAAAAACATGTATATTTTTCTAATATTTAATCATAAATTCACTTACATAATACAAAAATGAATAAAGTGGAAAATAGGAAGGTGAAACCCAAATGTATTTATGAAAGTGATATAATGAAAGGTTAATGGGATGATGAAATGTAAGGAATAGTGAAAGGGAAAGAGTGGATGAAATACGACACTTCGAAGCCCAACACCGACCTCTTGTAAATAGTAGTGCAGCCGATCATGTAAGTGACGTGGGAAAAAACGACATCGATTACCATAAACCAATTCAAACGGTGACATACCTATGGATTTCTTCATTTGCGACTCTATCTTCTCATAACACGTTGATGGGCTTTCAATGCCATTTTCTCTCTTATTTTTCTTCGCATTTTTCTTGATTATGTTTATCGAAGATTATTTGATGATTCTACCGAGTCGTTGCCTTGTGGGTAATATGTTGTCGAATGGCCCAACACAATATTGTAATTGTCGTAGAATTTCCACCATCTTCTTAGATCTAAGCGACTGTTGCGTTATCTCGTTATGATTTTGTGAGGGACAAGCCCAGAAACGAGACAAGATATTTGATTCTACAAATTGAATTATTCATCGTATCGGTGGTACTGCCTTCTTCGGACATGCCCGATCCATTTGGTGAAGTAATCGGTGACTGTCAAGATCCATGTGATGCTATCTGTCGATGATGCGGCATGGATTTCCCCTATGAAATCAAGTCCCCCACCTTGGAAAGGAGCATTTCTGTCTGACTGGTTTCAAAGGAAGAGGAAAGCAGTTTTCTTTTTCCTTGGAAAACTTGACACTCATGGTGCACTCATCATCTGTTTTGTACAAATACAGAAAATAAAGTGGGCCAATAATATCTTTGCTTTCAACACTTTAGTTTTTTTTGTTTTTTCCAAAACAAATGACCACCACAATCACCTTTGTGGAAGTCATGCATCACTCTATCGAGCTTCATCTTCAACCAAACAATTGCGAGTAATACCTCTCGGGATATTTCCAATAAAGAGCACTTTTTAGAATACAAAAATTTAGCGGACTTAAGTTTCGTTGATCTACCTTTGCTTCTAGATAGTCCTAGGAGGTGGTGAAAGATCTCTGAAGAACATAAAATATGTACGAATACCATGGGGATTGTAGAAAAAATGTATGAAACCGGAACAAGTGAACCATCATCCTCATCCTCTCAGGCTATTGTTGCTATGAGATTTATATCCCGGGCGCATAGGTTGGATTGTGCACTAGTTTTTACAAGCCTTGTCCTTTAATTAAATTTGTGGGTTTGATCTCCGAAATCATATTCCAACACTGTCGCTATCCACTTACCTCTTCTTCCCTCGCGGATCAGTTTGCATCGGGGACATCCTTCAACTGCATTGCATTAGGAACATATGTTCTAGTATGTGAATTCAGAATGTATACTCTAAAATCTTTCAATGCTTTTATAAGAGCCAATGCTTGTTTCTCAATGATATTATACCACAAGGCAGCATCTTGAATGGTCCTACATAAAAAAGCAATGGGTTGTTCAATCGAGTCTCTCTTTTGCATCACTACGCGAGCGCATGATATACTCGATGCAAATGAAAATATAATGAAATCTTGAGTGTAATCGGGACTAATCAAGACTAGGGCATTGGACATAGCAAACTTTACACAGATTAAATGACTCGAGTAGCCTCCTCACTCCATTTGACAGGTGTTATCCTTTTTCAACATATTAGTCATTTTACTCTTAAATGTTCAGTATAAATTGGGTATAATCTGCGTAAAAAGTCTCATCTTACCATTGGATGCATGAATCTCCTTTTTTTGTTACGTGGGAGGTCTATGTGTTTAATTGCCTCCACTCTTTACGGGATCAATGCTGAGATACCATCTTTAGAGATGATATGCCCCGAGCAAATTGCCTTAATCCATAGCAAACGGACTTTTCTTTGGATTGAGAGAAATCCCAAACTTTTACGCATCGGTCGAAAAACAACCCTCAAGTGGTGCAAATGTTTAGAACCGAGAAAACAGCATCGGATCATCCAAATAAACCACTGAGAAAAATATCCTTTTTCATTGGCAAAAAGCGATTTCCATTGCTCGGCTGGAAAGTAGCTCCCGAGCGTTCTTCGGTCCCAAATGGAATTTTGGCATACGGGAAAGTTCCCAAGGTGTTGTGAAGGCAGTTTTGTCTTGATCTTTTTCGTGCACCAAGATCTGATTATAGCCTGAGTAACCATAGAGTAGTGACATCCTTGATGCTCCAACTACTCTTTGTAGAATATGATCCATCTTCGGAAGTGGATAGTTATCCTTCAAGGATACTCTATTCAGATTCTGAAAATCTATACACAACCGTATCTCTCCTATATTTTTACGTACTGGGACCAAATTCGAAATCCAATTAGAAAATCTAATTGGGACAATGATACTAGCCTTGTACAATCTGTTTACCTCTTTTTCAATGGAGGGCAGCAACTTTGGGTTGATCCTTCTCAGCTTCTGTCTAAACGGCTTATGATCCGGCTTGATGGGAATAGTATGTTGAATTATATTTTTGTCATACACCTTCAAATCTGAATAATCCCACACAAATACATCAGAAAATTCAGAAAGTAATTTAACATACGGTTCCTTTACCTCAGGGGACAATGCTTTTGATAACTTCACAATCTTAGGCTTGTCAGTTGTTCCAATATTTACATCTTCAACTCCTTTATCAGTAGGAACCAAGCTCGGTTTCTTTGCAACATCATCTTGATCAAAAATCTCCTCTAAAGGTATGAGACCTCTAGGAATTACATTGTCTTTCAACTGCAATACATCCATCTAATTTGCTTCGATCTCTTGATCATCAACCTCATAATCACCCTCTATGGAAGTGTCTTTGAATTTGCCTTCATTCTACAAAAAAACATTGATTTCATTATCATCCCAAAACACTTTCCAATCCCTTAAATTATTCGGAACAGTAGGCCGATGTTTGACATAAATTTCAAATTTGTTGTTGGAATTCATTGGAATCTTCAAATTGCTTGCAGTAGTGGCAAGAGAATCTGCAATGAGATTCTGCATTTGGGGTATTGTTGTCAAAGTGTACTTAGGAAACATCCTTAAGATATCTATAACTGCATTTCTGTATGCCCTCAATCGCGGATGCTTTGCTTGGTACTCTCCTTTTACCTGTTTGATTATCAACTCCGAATCTCCATAGACAGAAATCCTCTTTGCCTTTAGCTTTTTCAAAATTTTCAAACATGTGATCAAAGCTTCATACTCTGCTTCATTGTTAGAGCAGTCAAAAATCCAATTTGTAAGCACATACTACGACATTACTAGGAACTTTTCGAAAGTCAGAAAATAGGGCTCCGAATCCATATTCCTATACCATGACCGCCCTTACTAATACTGCTGTCAAATTCCATGCTCCAAAGAACTTCTTCTTCTTCTTCTAGATGTGAAATTTTGCTTCTTTTTCTACTTTATCTTGACCGGTTTATGCATTTTCTCTTTCGTTCATTGTCCTTTGCTTTCTGTTTGGGCGAGCGCGAGGCTCGAAATACTTGTTGCTTTATCTTTTTCCTATCTAAGGACTTCCCTAAAATTTTCTGAAATTTTAGGTACCTCATCTACTTCTACCAAGTGGACATTTTCATCATTCAAACCACCATCTGAATATAATACAAATGTATCTAAATCTATGTGGACTGCATTAATTGGATGATTTACTAGCTTCTCTTTGCTAGTGATCATGTATTTCATTTTCTTTTCCCTGTATAGTTTTCTCAACTGACTGAACACGGGAATGGTAGCATAAGAGAAATTGAGTTGTATGGTTCCTTTCAGTTTTGCACCCCATGACCGGGACAAAAGCATTCCAAACTGTGGTGGAACATCGGCAACAACCACATCCATCAAAACATTCTTGGCTGGGATTTTATCTAAAGATACTACCAAGTCTTTGATAAGACCAATACAATGGACCCTACCGAGATCTAGGAATACAAATCATGGTACCATGTGGGTAATATCGAGACCCAAATTCTGCCCATAATGGATTTGGGCATCAAGTTGGGTGCGAGGCTCACGAGTCAACATAGTGTTATGTAAAAATGAGACTCATGTAATCTAAGACTCGAGGTAGAAGGGGAGGGACTTCACTTTATTTAGGCCCGACTTTCTATGGCTGAGACCAAAAATGAGTTGGGGATAATCATCTTCAACATTTACCATATCTGATACAGAGACTATTTTCAAAATTCTAGACACCTGATATTTATAAGTGTTGTTTTTTACCAACTCAGTCAAGGGCATGGACACTTTCAGTTTGGCAATTTCATTTTCTAAATTAAAAGATGGAACTTTTTCTACCTCTTTGACAGGAGGATCTTTCTTGTCTACTTGCTCCTTTGTTGCACTAAGCTGGTTCTTTTCATTTGCAATGTTAATCATTTAGGATGCCTTGTTGGGAGAAGGATCGACAGGCTCTTTCCCTTTCCTTTGGGTATTTGAAGAGTCATTCCTTGTTTGTATCTCTTTCCATTTCTGAATGGGATTGATTGGCACATCTCTGCTCCTCAAAGAATATTGCTTCTGTCGCGCTGACAAAGCGTTCATATATCCTCGTTGATAATCATCGGATTCTTCCTTTATCGCTACATCATTGGCCAATATGAAATCATCATCTCTTCGAGTGTCCAGAATCGTTTTATATTCTTCATCTTCTATTAGAAAAATGGGTGCACCATCGGTAGTGAAGAAGTGGTTGGCTTCAACTACTGGATCATCATCATCATCTGTTTCCATTCCTTGAACATAATTCTACTACAAAGGAGTTCTGATCTGTTGTTGTTGTGTTGCTTGGTCCTACGTTTTATGTTACCTTTGCTTAATTCAGAATTGGGGCTACTGTTGTCCTATGAAATTCGGGTTCCTGATTTGTGCTTTGAGTCACGTACATAGTCAACGATCGACCATATTTTTCCTTCATTCGGATCAAAGTATCCATATTCGTGCTAAAGGAGAGGCTTCTTCTTTCACGGTTACCTTCTTTTCAGACAGTTGTCCATGCTCTTTTGCAGTAAATTTGCTTCTACGCTCATGACTATTTTTTGCATGTCTTCGAGTGTGGTAGGATCTCATTTCTCGTAGGTGATATGCCATATCGACATCGAAACCATCACGGAGAAAATTGAGCAAAGCTAACCCCATGGGAGGTTTTTTAGGGGTTGGTCGGAATAGCATTATACATGGCATTAAATCTCACACGAAATAATCTTGTATACTTTCACCCACATTCCTTTTAATATTTTTCATATTCGAAGAAAGATTTAGAGTGGATTTTTTTTACCTCCCACCAGTCTAAGAATTGTCTATGTAACTCCTAAAAATTGTGGATAGAGGTTGCTGGTAAGGCTCTGAACCATTTTTGAACTTCACCTCCAAATCTTTGGACAAACAATCTCGTGGTCACGTTTTCTGCCTCTACCTCATGAAGGTCAAAGAAAGTCATTCATCTTATCAACATGTTGTTGGGTTGTGATGCTTTGAGGTGGCATCAAAAAATAGGTATTTTACTTTGGTAATTAGTAGGCATATCATTCGGATTACGAGGTAAAACCCCGGGTGCATGCACGGAGTATGTACTTTCGAGGTGGATTTACAACGGTGTTTGTGCATACTAGGATTCAAGGGAGTTGTTGGTGGAGGAGTTGAAAGTTGAGAAGGCGAATTGAAGGCGAGTGAGAATGCTAATGAATTAAGGGGAGGAAACGTTGTTTGTAACCTAAATGGTCGGGGGATATTGGTTACGATGATAGATGTACGAGGGGAAATTCAAAAATATAATCCCCAATTGATGTGTTTTTTTCCCTTTGAACTTTGATATCTATAAGAAATTCTGGATCTAAAATTGTGTCATCAAGTGCAGTTTATGATTTATTTCTGAACAAAGAAAGCTCGAAACACTCATCAAAAGAGAGGTCTTCTATAAACAACCACTCACTGGGCGAGGTATGGGATGCGAAAATAGGTCTGGGGGCTTACTGAACCTTCTTGTCTTACGATTATTCTTGGGATAAGATTAGGATTTTCAAACACGGGGGGGGAGGATTTGGATCGAGGGTTAGCCCTTGTATATCTCCTTGAAGCCGATGTAGTTGATTTTCTACTTTACAATGTTTTTATTTCGGCCCTAGAAAACTACGAACCTCATCATCCAGAGTCCGGGGAATTTATATGGATATCTGCGAGGGTGATCGAGTCTTTTTATGTTAAATATCTCCCGGTATAGTTGCTAGGAAATGTTAGCACCTAATTTGAGCCTCGAGATCTGAAGGAAGGAAAATCAAGGTAACCTTCAAACCATGCTCGGCCTTGTAGCTAGCCCTAAAGGTCGGGGAGAGGGGTCTCTCGTAGAAAAATATTCAATGAAGTATCACTGCTATTGCAGTTTTAGGCTAGGTATAATAAATGGAAATGTTTTTATAAATTTTTTCGGGGTTGTATGGAACGGATGGGGTTGGGCGAGAGCTGGGGAATTGAATCGGGAGATGTAGACAATAGGGTGTATGCAAGATAGGCAGGGATTTTAACAATTTAGTTTAAATGATGATGATGGAATGTGTAAGACTGGTGAGAAGCTTAAAAGGGAATAGGAGATGAATCCTTTTCAAACAGCAGAAAACATCAAATATTGAATGATTTCCCAAGGCAGAGCATTATAAAATGGATTCTACCTATCTATCTTGAAAGCATTCAACTAGAGATATGAATGAATGAATGGCTAACAATTAACAAATGAACACAAAGGAAAGAACAGTGCTAAAATTCAAACCACAGGGATCCCATACAATCGTCGCATTTTCCTTTATTAATTCCACCTTGGCCCTTTTAAAACGAGCATAGAGCGTCCTCGATAATTCCAACTTATTCCTTATCCCACTATATGTTGTGTAACCAGCTCCAAAAATAGAAGAAAAAAGATATCAAATCCTTAGAAATAAGCCACTTCGAGAGGGAAGCCTCCAATACATTACATAAATGAACAATTCTTGGATGATACAATTTACAAAACCTCCTTTCTATATATAGGAGTCCATGGGGCCATAATGTAATCCTAGTGGGCCACAATGTAATCCTAGCCGACCTAACAATAATAATTTAAGGGGACAATAATAACAAAATGGGGGTTACAAGGGTACAATAATAACAATAAGGGGGTTACTCTAACAACAATAAGGGACTATACTAGTAATATAGGGACCTAACATGCCCCTCTCCTTCAAAAAAAGTGTTGTCCTCAACGCTTGAGTAGCTCTGGGTGCTTTTGTATAAAATTCTCATCCTCCCATGTAGAGTCTTCAGTGGGTAAGTTCTTCCACTTGATGAGATACTCTGAAATTGATCGATTCCGTAGTTGTCGAGTTCTTTTTTCCATGACTGCTTCAGGTTCCAATATGATTTTCCCTTCCCCATCAAGTTCTGGCAATACTGTTTGAACAGGAAGATTTTCACCTATAACCTTCTTTAAGCATGAAACATGGAAAACTGGATGTACTCGCGAAGAAGCAGGAAGCTCCAATTTGTATGCCATAGTACCAATCTTTTGCAACACCTTGTAAGGACCATAGTACTTTGGCGATAATTTATTATCCTTCTTAGCTTGCTCGAGGGACATTTGTTTGTATGGTTGTAGCTGTAAAAATACCCAATCTCCTACATCAAAACTTCTCTCGCTGCGATGTTGATCTGCCTGTTGTTTCATTCGGTTTTGTGCCAAATTCAGGTTATCCTTTAAGAGTTGGAGAACTTCTTGCTGATGCTCGATGTGATCTTCCACTGCTTGAACCTTAGAATTTTCCCTTAAATATGATGTGATGGATGGTGGATGATATCCATAAAGTGCCATAAATGGGGTCATTTTTGCTGCAGTATGGAAGGAAGTGTTATACCACCATTCAGCAAGAGGTAACCACTTGACCCATTGTGTTTGTTTATGAGATACAAAACAACGAAGATATCCTTCCAAACATTTATTTACTATCTCAGTTTGACCATCAGATTGAGGATGATAAGATGAGCTATGAGCTAATTGAGTACCCAAACAAGAAAATAACTCCGTCCAAAAATTTCCAGTAAAAATGGGATCTTTGTCGCTCACGATAACCCTTGGGCTTCCATGTAGCTTTTGAATTCTGTCCATAAATGTAGTAGAAACTGTACTTGTTTTAAATGGATGAGATAATGCACAAAAGTGTGCATACTTGGTAAGTCTATCAACTACCACCATGATGACACTCTTTCCTTCGGACTTAGGTAAACCTGTGATAAAATCCATTCAAATCTCCTCCCAACGTTGACTTGGAATGGATAAAGGTTGTAGAAGTCCTGGGGTCTTAATTGTTTCCACTTTATTCTGCTGGCAAACCAAACATTCCGCCACAAACTTTTGAATATCGGATTTAAGGCCATCCCAAAAAAATTCTTTCTTCACCCTGTGGTAAGTTTTTAAAAATCCTGAGTGTCCTCCTAAAGGAGAAGTGTGCAATTCCGGAAGAATCTTTTGTTTTAGTTGGGAATTCTTACAAAGATATAAGCGATCTTTGTACCATAAGGAATCATTTTTCCAACTAAATGTATCGGATGTACTAGGATCTTGCTGCAACTTTTGAATGAGTGTCCATACATCTTTGTCCTTCTTCCATTCATCTCTTGCTTCGGTTATCCAATCTGGTTGGATAATAGAAATAGCACAAAGCAATGCTTCCACCTCTTCATTCTTTCTTGAGAGTGCATCTGCAACAACATTAAGCTTTCCTTTTTTGTAGATTATTTCAAGGTCATAACCCAACATCTTTGTGACCCATTTTTGCTGCTCTTCTGAAGATAGTCTTTGTTCCAAAAAGTGTTTAAGACTATCATGATCAGTTTTTTCCTTGAAGTGTCTTCCCATTAGGTAAGTTCGCCATTTCTTTAGTGCATGCAGTATTGCTAACATTTCCTTCTCATAAATAGGTTTCTGTAAATACTTTCCTTTGATTGGACGACTTTCAAAAGCAATGGGTCTTCCTTCCTGCATTAAAACTGCACCAATTCCATTTCCTGAGGCATCACATTCCACGATAAAGGTTTTTGTGAAGTCTGGCGTAGCTAAGACCGGTGCATGGCACATTGCCTCCTTAAGACGTTCAAAGGCCTTAGTTGCTTCAGGAGTCCATGAAAATGCATCTTTCTTCGATAATGTTGTTAGAGGTGTTGCTATTCTCCCATAATTCTTAACAAACTTGCGATAATACCCTGTTAACCCGAGAAATCCTCGCAACTGCTTTATGGTCATGGGGACTTTCCATTCCTTAATGGCTTTAATTTTGTTAGGGTCTACTTTAACACCCTCGTGAGATATAATATGACCCAGATATTCCACCTCTTGTACTCCAAAGAAACATTTGGATGTTTTGGCATATAATTGTTTCTCCTGTGATAGTTTGAGAACCCTGTCAACATGTTCAACATGATCCTTCCAAGACCTGCTGTAGATTAGTATATCATCAAAAAATACTAGCACAAATTTTCTAAGGAAGGGTTTGAAAATGGAATTCATCAACCCTTGAAATGTAGAAGGTGCATTGGTAAGGCCAAAGGCATGACCAAAAATTCATAATGACCCTCATGAGTTCGAAATGTTGTTTTTGGAATATCTTCAGTCTTCATTCTAATTTGATGATATCCTGAACGAAGATCCAACTTGGTAAATTAAATTGCTCCATGTAATTCATCCAATAATTCATCAATCATAGGAATGGGAAATTTATCTTTAATGGTGAGCTTATTGAGCTCCCTATAATCTGGACACATGTGCCATGATCCATCCTTCTTGTGTACCAATACTACAGGAGTAGAGAAAGAACTTTGACTAGGTTGAATTATACCCGCCTCTAACATTTCTGCAATCATACGTTCAATTTCGCTCTTTTGGAAGTAAGGATATCTATAAGGCCTGATGTTTGGAGGAACACTTCCTGGAATAAAATGAATAGCATGACCATGATCACGAATAGGTGGGAGTCCTTTGGGGGTTTCAAACACCTTGGAATGATTTTCCAAGACTTGTTGGAGATCTGTAGAAATAGATTATTTTGATGTCAGAACTTCTAGAGAGCATAATTGTGCAATTACGCCTCGTTGTTCTTTCTTTAGAAGCTTTGTCATGACATTAGAGCTTATTATCCTTCCTAGTCTCCCTTCAATACCCCGTAATTCAACTTCCTTTCCTTCTGAAAAAATTTTCAAGAAAAGTTCTTGAAAATTAAAAGCTACCATCCCCAAAGATTGTAACCATTGTACTCCTAGTACAACATCAGCACCTCCCATAGGAATGGAAAGCATTGGACTAGTCAATACATATTCCCCCATGGTTAGCTTGACATTATGGCATTTTCCAGAGCAATTTATAGTTCCTCCATTTGCAACCATCACTTGACATTCTGGTGCTGGGTATGGGAAACAATTTAATTCTTTGGCTACCTTAAAATGAATAAAATTATGGGTGCTACCTGAATCAATCAACACTATTACCTTTTTATTCTTGATTTATCCTTCTATCTTGAGAGTTTGAGGAGTGGTAATTCCTGCCAGTGCATTACACGATATGGTCGGATTCATTTCTTCCTCTTCTAGGGCTGGTTCCTGGTGTATATCCTCTTCTTGTTCATTTTCTTCTTCCTCTTCACAATCTATGTAAAATAATTTCTTCTCGACACACTTATGACCTTTAGTGTATTTGCTATCACAACTGTAGCAAAGCCCTTTTGCTCTTTTTTCTTCCAATTGTTGTGGTGTCAACCTTGTAGGTTGTGGAAATCTAGGCGTAGCAACACTTCCTTCTTTATAGAAGTGAGTGGTAGGCTTCCTTGTCGCCATAATTTTACATTCAATTTTTCTTGCCAGCCTGAATGCCTTCTCCAATGAATCAGGTTCCAAAACGCGAACTTCATGTTGGATGTTATCCTTTAAAGTGCCTATGAAGAGATCAATCCCGTGTTCCTCTGGAATATCGGTTACCCTTATATTCAATTTTTGGAAGTCCTCAATGTGTTGCCCCACTAAACCCTTTTGTTTGAGATTTATCAATTGGCTAAAGAAGGTGTTGTTCTTTGTATCCTCATAATGTGCTATCATTTCCTCCGTAAAAATTGACCAAGTGACAATTTTTTTATGGGAGCAAAGCCATCGATACCATACAAATGTATTTTGTTCTAAATGTAAAGTTGCAATGCGTACCTTTTTGTGTGTTTTGCACGTTATGGAGATCAAAATATTGCTCCATCTGTAGTATCCATGTTACAGGATCCTTTCCATCAAACTTCCTCATATCCATTTTTGGAATATGGTGGTTCTTCCCACCAACATTAGAGTTTATCAAATCACAATTAACATTGATTTTTTTTTCATCATGAGGTTCTTCTACTATCTTTTCACCATTAGGAAACATTTCTTGTATCAACTTTGTCAAACCTTCGATGTCTGTTTTTAGATCATTCTTCATTTTTTCCATGTTGTATTTCATGTCATCCATCTTAGCTTCCATGCCATCCATCTTAGCTTCCACGCCAGCTTCCATGCCATCCATTTTAGCTTCCACACCATCCATCTTAGCTTGCAAGCCATCCATCTTAGCTTCCACGCCTTTCTTCAAAACTTCCATTTCATTTTTTGTTGCTCTTTGCGAGAGTGAAATTTGTTGCACTTGCTCTTGTAATTTTGATAGATCATGTTGCAATTCTTCATCTTCATGAGTCATAGTAGAGCCTTCTGAAGGCTTAATGGGTCTTGAATTATTTTTATGGGGCATATTTTAGAACCCAATACTGATACTTATTCTACAATATGCCCTTGGAATCAATTCAAATTGATTCTTCAAACAAGACTTATGCAATTTGGAAAAAAAATACACACATTTTTCTTGCTTTTGAGGAGCTCTATATTGAAATTGGATTATCTTTGTGATTGTAGTACTTCAATATCTAAAATTTAGCAATGAAATACCCCTCTGAATTATCTTTTGAATGCCACAGGTCTGACCTGATTTGGATTCTCCAAGACAAAGTTGTGTCCAATCTCCCACAATGACCTAATTATGGACTGGTTCAGTAGAGAGATCTTGTACGACTTGCCACGTGTCACTGTTTCGTATTTTGTCTTTGAAATTGATAGCCAAGAAAATAAAGTCCGTGTACTTGCGACCAATTTTTACGGCACTCCAATCCGATGCCCAGAGAGAGAGAGTTATTGAACTTTTCCCACGATCACCTCTTTGAGATGAAATTCAGGAGCCTGAAAAAGCACTACCTTCCACAGATCATATCTCCAAAAATTTAGCAAACCAAGCTCTGAAATTTTTTGATGAATTTCCTCAGGATTTTAGCTTCGCACCATACGAATTTCAGACTCTGACCCTTCGTACAAAAAACTTTATAGCGAAAATGCCACGATGACCTGTTTAGGAGATTGAAAAAAAGACCTAACTTCCACAGATGATATCTATGCAAATATTGCGAACCAAGCTCTGAAATTTTTAGACAAGATTCCTCAGGATTTCGGCTTCGCACCCAAAAAATTTCAGCTTCTGAAACTGCGTAGAAAAAAAGTTATAGCGAAAATTCCACGATGACCTGTTTGGAGCAGCGAAACCCTAGAATCCAAACCTCTGATACCAAATGTTGAGTAACCAACTCCAAAAATAGAAGAAAAGAGATATCAACGCCTTAGAAATAAGCCACTTCGAGGGGGCAACCTCCAATACATTACATGAATGAAAAATTCTTGGATGATACAATTTACAAAACCTCCTTTCTATATATAGGAGTCCATGGGGCCACAATGTAATCCTAGTGGGCCACAATGTAATCCTAGCCGACCTAACAATAATAATTTAAGAGCACAATAATAACAAAATGGGGGTTACAAGGGTATAATAATAACAATAAGGGGGTTACACTAACAACAATAAGGGACTATACTAGTCATATAGGGACCTAACACTATATTCCCCCTTACAAATGACTCCAAAATTACATTAAATAGACAGAATTTGAGGGGAGTAGATCCGCAGAAAAAGGAGTTGTTTCACCTGCTCAGAAAATGAAATCTGAACATAGAAAATAAACCAACAGTATGCCCCTGAAAAAGAGGAGAAACAATACATTTTGAACATCTGGAAGAATTTTCTGTCATACCCAATGAATGAAAGGAAGAAATCTGTAGAACATATCCCTTTTTAATCGCTGCAGAAGAAGCCAAAATGATTATGTGTTTGTATTTAGCTCTCGGCCTTGATTGTTTCTTTTTCTTTTGTTGAAAATCCCTTTGTGCCGAGAAATGCCCTTTGAAACCAATGAAACTGAAATTTTGCCATTTAATGAAAAAAAGTCCCTTTTTGGGTGAAAAAGAGCAAATGAAAGGATGGTGGGCCCGAGTTGCGATTGCAAATTGCAATCAGAAAGGGGGGAAGGTGTATTGGGACAATGCGATTGGAAACTGCGATGCGATAGTGTATAGGGGGAGTCTCATGGGAAAATCACAATCGCAAATCGGAAATCACAGCGGAAGAGGAATGGGCACATCGTATTGATCACTTGCGATGCGATGGAAGCAGGTGCGATGGAGTAATACAATAGAGGTGTGGGGACAAGCGAGAGAAAGCGATGTCCGATGGTGTAAATGAAAAATCCCTGCAAAACAAATAAAAATGAGTTTTCTGCATTTTACAAAGGGAAAACCCATTTTTCATTGAAAAGTCGAAAGGGATTTAAGGTGGGACCTGGGGGTAATCGCAAATCGCAAATCGGCGGGGGAGTGGAGCGAGAGAAATGCTGCGGAAAATGTCGATTGCGATGGTGCGATGGCATGTGAGCCGTCCGATCGGAAGGGCGGATCAACGGTGGAGATGCGATCGGCAGGAGTCAATTGCATCAGAAAAAATCACAGGAGCGGGAAAAAATTTGGGAGCGCTACGAAGTTGCGATGCGATCAAGCAATTGCAATCGGATGTGGGCCGTTAGATTGCTGAGCAGATCAATGGTCCAGATGTGATCGGGTGAGGTCAATCACATCGGAGATTTGTGATCGGGGAAGGGTGA